>QFEA01000945.1:30130-57450 GCA_003315975.1 Lactifluus echinatus | reverse complement strand
GGCCACAACAGGAGAGGAGATTGAAGATGAGGGATGAGATGGTGGCGGTGGGCTACAGGACTTCGAAGAAAACGCGCCTTTATATATGTTCTCGGAGGAAAGGAGGTCACAGTCTTGGCTGACAGGCTTAGAAAATACCATTCAATGGAATGTTTGGCAGACTGGAACTCGTATGGAGCGACGGCAAGGCTACGACTAGGCTCTAAAGGTGCATTCTAAATAAAACGCATTCGCTGTTGCGGCCCTCATACCATCATCCATTTGTGCGTCCTACGCCTTTTAGAGGAGACTGGCCAACAAGGATATACGGTACGCACCAGACCTCTCGCCCCGGAGCCCCAGAGATCGCGTGTCATTATTACAACTGAATTCCAACCGTCACTCGCCCATTTGAAAATAGGAATTTGAAAAAAATAGGAATATAAGCAGAACCGAATGACTCGCAAGAAAGCGTCATTGCCAAGGACGATGACTAGACAGGCCTATACCAAAGTTAGATCTCTCGATGCCAGTCTATCTAGAACTTTGGAATTTTAGGAAGGAATTCCACTACAAGGCCTTCCGCTGGCCTCTGCACGCGAAAAGGGAGAATGGCCGTAGTGAGGCGCTATGAGAGTTGGCTTGTATTATTCCGCCCGAGCAGGACAACCGCCGTAGACCCTCAAGCCGACAGTGACCCCAGGGAGGCCCGCCTGAACACGCGAAGAAGCATCATCCTGGCAACCGCACCTCGATCCTCGTATTCAACTGGCCCTCTTGTCGGCCACCTTCCTATCCTCCCGCCATTCAGCCATGGTTCTCTCCGAGTTAAATAACGGATGTGAAATATCTGGTGAAGCCCTTCTTTCACTTACTCTCGGTAAAATGATATGGATGGAAGTTGACGTCATGGGCCCAAAGAGATGACCCGCGGCTCCAAGCTGTCCCGAAGCCTGGGCCATATCTCGGCGCCAGTATCTCAGCGCGCTGGCTCTGGGTTGCTCGGATATAAACCCTCAGACTTCAGACAGACCCCGACGAGCAGGGCAGGTGAAATCGCCATCGCCATCTCAGATGTCAGGGATACACGCTCGCAACGGAGACGATCCTGGAACATACCGAACTTGATCTTGGCGACAGCGTTGGGGGAAATGGGGGTCATAGCGTCGCGACGCTACATGTTCGACTTGGTAAGGGTGACTCTGGTGCATACGGAATACTCTCTATCACTCTCCTTGTGATGTAGAAACATGCGTGCCAGCTCTGGACTGCAAAGAACGCATCATCTCGCGTTCATCCCGGCACAATCGCAGCCTGTTATCCAACATCCGCACTTCACCAGTGAGAATCAACTCGTTTCAATAAGTCTAATGGTAGAGATTTTACACTCTGCACACAAAACCCTCTCGCCTCCTGCCAGCCTACAGTACGCTACGATAGCCACATTTTGTGATGGGAGTAGTAACAGTAAAAGAATAGTGGTAGACAAACTCTGAAACAGCCACCACGATGTACGTGTAGCACCATGTAACGTTCCGTACTCTGTCGTGCACGGCGACCAATCTCCAAAAAGCATCTCAATACGTCGCAGCGCAACAAGAATCGGAATTATTCTCCGAGCTGGACAGGGAGACAGGAGACTCTCCTCCCTTCTTGTCCAGCTCGGCGAGTAATGCAAGGCGCGTCTGGCTTGCCAATGTTCCTAGTGTCAATGTAGAATTGGGATATTTGAGCCAACTTGGTATTGAAGATGCTATGAATGGTTTGTGAAAAGGAGCTAGTCGATATTCCAAGCTGTAAGTTATACTGTAGGCCATCCTGCCAAACTTCGCGCAGAAAAGGCGAGGACATACCTAAGAGCGGATATAGCTGCGGATCCACAACATGGATCCAATGCTTTTTAATTTGGGGACGTGTTGCCCCAAGTGAACCAAACCTCGATGCCTGTGGTTAGAATCCCATGCAATGTCAAATTTGGATCGGATTTGCGCACGGTTAAATTAACGTGCATGTGCAGTACTGCTGAGAAGTGAGGTCAGGTCAGCAGCAATGGCACCGCGAACGATCGAAAAAAAGTTCATTCCGTGCATCCCTATATCGAAAACGAATCGAAAGTGCGAGGAGGGGATGGCCAAAGGGAGGGGGGAGGGGTGGTATATGGGAATGAATGTACATGGGCGTCATTTGCCAGGGCTTATTATCAGTCCGGTCGTTAAGTTGTAGGTAATCTGGCTGCAATCGTCATCGTCATTGTCGAGTCGATAAGTATCGGAGTTGCATCAAGGGGTGTTGCATCGTGCCGGATGGTGTCTCCTATTGTCAAGCGCATCACTAGGCATCTGGAGGCGTCAAATGATAGCGCTGCTAGAGCACCGAGCGTGGAACTGTTACCGTCGTCGTCGCCATGTACTCCGGGAGTATGAATCTGTATCACCCACGACCCACGCCGTGATTACTACCGTCGGCGGCGGCCTCGACGCCAGGCGGGGATGGCTGCATGTGTTTTCTGACACATTCGTGTCCGTTGTCACCGTTTGAAGGATCATCACTGTGGTTACCAGTTGCACGAAACCACGACAGGGGAGAATTAGCACCGCTACGCTTGCAATGCGTGTAGGTCCTCGCATTCAACTAGCAAACCATAAATGGGGCAAAGAAAAAGAAAGAAAGGATGTGGCTGTCGGTGGGGGTGTGAAAAAATACGGCATACGGCACACGGAGGGGAAACCCTCTTGGGCTCAGCCTCAGCCCTGGCTTGACTCAAGCACCCAGACGTAGACGTCACGGGAAAACGGGCCCATAGATCACGTGGTTGAAGTTGCGACTCGCGACTCAGACTCGCGACTCAGACGTTGGCATTCACCCTTGTCACTCTTGTCCGCATATCCTTCTCATTTTAATTCTCCATAAGGGATAGGCGCCACTGCTGGCCAACTGTTGTACATGCAAGCGCCTCCGTTGTGCACCCTTCTTCAAGTCCTCGCATTCGAATGAGGCTGAGTGTATTCAGACGAGCGATACGTCGAAGTTGATACCTTTTTTGGCGCACATCGGATATATCGTAGGGCACGAACGTTACATGAAATAGAAGGTGCTACGTCCATCCCGCTCTTATGTACATACCGGCCATAGTGTGAGTTGGAAGGCTACAGTTATAAATGCCCTTACAGGGTGACCGACGTGTGCTGTTTTAAGGCCTAGGGGCCGGGTGCAGCTTAAGCTTTGAAAAAAGCCCACATGTCCTCGGGATTCTCATCAGGCAGTGCCCATTGAATCACACTTTGTTTTAACGAATCAACCCACGGAAGGTTTATTTTCCTCAACAACACACTCCGTGGGGTGGGCAGCAGCGACGCGTCCTGGCCATCAAAGGCAAGACAACCGGTTCTAAACCTCGGGACCTTTTCTCTTTAGTCTGGGCTTTTCTTTTGCCTCTTGCGTCCTCGAGGGGTACGAGTGCCAGTCCTCTGGCGACTCGTCAGAACTCCCCGGTCATCTAGACGCGTCGCTGCTGCCCGACACGCTCACACGCCACTATCTACATCGACATCAACTTTCCTACCATCTTGATCGACTCTCCTGGCGGCCTGCACGCAGCAGTAGTAATCTACTGAAAACGAAGCGGGCCACAACAGGAGAAAAGATCGAAGACGAGGGATGAGAAGATGGCGGTGAGGAACAACTGCAAAAGCAACGCGCTCTTATATATGTTTTTAGAGCCGAGACGACGGAGATGACGGCTGACAGTCTTGCAAAAGATTATTCAAATGGAATGTTCGGCGGACTGGAATGTATTCATAAAGGGACGTCAGCGCGGCCGCGACTGGGTTCTGAGGGCGCGTTTGGAAGAAGACGTGTTCGCTGCGGCCTCCATGCCTGGTATACCCCTGTTGTACGTCCCCCGCCTTTCCGAAAAGACCAGTCAATTCGGATACAGCGCATTCTCCAAACCTTTCCCCCCACAGGCGAGGGCCTGTCTTGTTACCATTCCAGTCAAATTCCAATCATGACTGGCAGGACCAGTTGAATTTCAGATCTAGGATTCCTGACAAGGAGGCGGGAAGAACCCGTGAGCGAAACTACGCAATCTTCGATACGTCATGATCAATTGGGCCATGATCCTTCTTGTTGTCATGGTCAGAACAACTATTCTCGTCTTGGAGAGCTTCCCGCTCCAGAATCGCATGATCAAGGATAGTTTCTTGGGCAGGGAAAACCTTCGAAAGTGTGAAGTGGACCGTCGACGCTACAGTGAACTACGTGCCCAGCATGCTTGATCAACAGGTCGCGTCGCACGGGAAATATGAATGAGACACACCCCAAGTATGTATGAGATGTCGAACAACCGCTCCCCGATGCCTACGTGTACTTTGGCATTGATGGCATTGATCAGTCCAGGAAGCGTGAGCGGCACTGAGGTTATCATTGCAGCTGCGGCACGCCAGTTCTGCGTATGTCATGAGAGATGAGACACACGGCGTGAGAGACGCCTACCACTCCATAAGTGTACCTATACCTGCCGTGTGGCTGGTACATCGAAGGAACATCGACGTGTGTACGGTGTACGAGCCAGTACTGCAGCAAATAAAGTCAAAAACAGCCCTATATTTTGGCAGAAGGCCAACGAAAAGGGAAACGCAAGCTTACATCGGTGACCATGACCCCTGTGATCGGACCGAGGAAGACGGTGTATCCACTCATGAAAGACAAGAAGCCGGACGCACTGTTGTGTAGCTGCGAGTAAGGAAACCGCCGCAGATCAAAGTTCCACAAGATTTGAAACGCACCTCGCGAGGATTTCCCAAGGACAGAGTGCCCATCCACCAAGCAGTGCGCAGATAATCTGTCCGCGCCGAATATTGATATAGCGTGGGCACAGCGCAGTCATGTCGTTACCAGCACTCAACGAGTTGGCCGAGACGTTCGTGCCCAGCGTGGAGAGGCTAAAAGCAAAGGACGCGAAGAATGCCGCAGTGCGGTTGTCCCACTGGTCGATGAGCCTTATAGGGTCCCAGAGGACTTGGCCGTAGAGGGTAATGCCCGCGCTCGTCACGGCAATACCAACAAAGCTTGCGAATGTGAAGGCGATGGGAATTACGATGAGTTGTATATATTGGCTATAAAACGACATGGTCATTCATTTTGGCTGTGGCCATGATGAGAATTCTTGCGTACGCTCTCTCGTTCTTTGCATATCTCTAATCTCCGTTGTCCCGCATGAGTAGAATCGTCACTGTATATATCTATAACGTACAGTAAAATCTGGGATATTGACGCCAAGAGTCGCGAAATTCCCAAGCGCAATGTTAAGGGCTCCAAGCCATGCCCATGAGAGTTTACTGCCACTTAATGACGCCTTTTCTGCAAAGAGACCTCTGTCCGTGGGCACTTTGACAAATGCCCATATAAGCAATGCTAAAAATGTGGGAGGAACTATAATTGCTTTGACCAGGAATAGTGCACGTATCTTCTGCGGGGATACGAACATGAAAGGGAACTGAATGGACCAATAGAGGAAGTAGCAGAGCATCCCTTCAAAGATACGTGAGCGTTATCTTTCAGTAGGGAGTAAGCCTATACCAGAGGTGGTTATATTTGCACTAGGAGGAAGATGATTTGGGATATGAGCTATGGATGGCCAGATGGCTTTTAGCATCTGGGTAGGAAATTATTGAGGTTTCTGCAAGGAAGGGTACGACGAGTGATATCCCACCTGATAAACACATTCTGAACCAATGAACGTCTGAATGCCAAACCAGAACATGGACAAAACAACACGACTGATGACACTGAGGTAGCTGAACCAAAATCCAAACGAGGAACGATTGAGGACCGGGAAAGGTATATGAAGCCGGGCACCGATAGTGCCGTTCAGCACCATGACGAACGCAATCATGATATTCCCCAGTGCGATGGCAGGTAGGGCTTGTCGCCTAAGATTCCCAAGTACATCTGTCAGCCATGCTCTACGTGAAGGAAATGATGGTCCATACCAGGACAACCCTATCGCAAGCATAGAAGATGCAACTGCCCAGGATGCGGCACTCATAGAATCTGAGACCCAATAGGCGATGTAATTGAATGTTGTCCATGTACGCAGATGTGGAGGCACAGGATCCATATCCCGATTGCTCCAAGCGCTGCTCGGCGCAAACGTTGACGGCTCTGGTTCTAGCTTCCATGTAGACAAACGAGCGAATTGAGACAGGCGCGAGAATTCGAGTTTAGTCATGGCAGGGGTGGAAGGGTCGTCCAAGGAGGCACGGAAACCGGCGACGGCGACGACGGGGCCTGCGGGAGGACATCTGACTCCATTGATGACCTTTTATTACGGCTGGTGCTTGTGAGCCGAGAAGATAAGAGTGGAAGCTGTCAAGATAGCGCGGTTCGTCACGAGCCAAAGCCTAGCGGAGGCGGAGATAAGTCGGGCACGGCGATTTCAAGTTTTCTCGTCGGACTACTAGAAAAAAGACGCCAACATGAAAGGAATGTAGCTTTCAGTCCCTTTTCTGGGAAACCGCCTACGAAACATACGTTTTTCCTCAGGCCATGAGTACGCCACCACGCGCTTGCAGGCAACTGCTGCCAGACCGCTAGTGGGGGTGACTCCGAGTCAGGCGACGGCCCTAACCATTGTGGGACGAGGGTCGAGACCGCTATCAGAAGTTCCCGGAATATCTAAAAGCCTTAGCAACGTGTCCAAAGCATTAGCTTGCTTCGCAATAAACCTTATCGCAGTCGGAAAACAAGGGGCCTCGCTGTCTGTTGGTTTTCTAGATATTGAACGCATATTCCTAGATTTTGACAATCGATACTCATTCTTAACACCACCCCTCTCTGTGGTAGCATTCTTGGCGTTACTAGCTCCTTCAACCTTGAAAAATAATAAAAGGCACTTCTGTCCGAAACTCTTAACTAGAAGACACCCATGGTATATACACCGGGAAGATGATCTGCCGGTGACTGCCGAGTTGCCGGGACCTCGGTTACATTGGCTTTACATTGGCTGTGCCAGTGCCAGTATCAGCAGTTCATTCACCGACACCGAGCACTCTCATCCATGTTTGTAAGTTGTAATCAAATGGCAACAACAACAAATCAAATCAAATCGTGGCAGCATGGCAGTCCAGGTCCCAACGTATCCCATGACACTGTGATTGACTTTTGGCGACATTGACACGACACGCAACAGTCGTCAACAGGGCGTGTGATTTCGACTTATTCCCCCAAGCTTCGTCACTACCACGACCATTGTTTGGCTGCAGGACTTTGCGCACCTCGCTCACGGTTGACTTCCCCAGCAGAGCTCTGCATGGGTCCTGTCAGTGTTTCTGTTCTTAATGAGCAGTACCCTTCCGGATGTCACAACACAGCTATCCAGGACCACTGTTCAACCAGATGCAAGGCAGTGCGCTTTGGGCCTAGTTGACTTTCGGACTCGGCGACTCAGAAGCCATTGTACCAAATTTACAAGATTTTTTTAGCATTTTTAAGGTACCTTACCTTCAAAAATGGAGGATGTGTAAGAGGACAAACTACTTTTAGTGGGGCTAATGACAAATGATAACTTGAACATGGGTTCCCGTCAGAAGGCGAGCTTGTTTTATAATTTCCTGGATGAACCACATGGCATCTGTACTATTCACAGACGCGTGCCCTGACTTAGTTCGTTCTCGCTCCAGGAAATGACTAGGCGACCGCAATGGATAAAATCTAGTGATGCCATTTGAATAGTAGGTAAGTTTAACAGCCTTCACAGAGACGCTCGGTATTTCGGTAAGAGCAAACTGCGAGGAGAATCCAACGAAGAATGGCCGATACAAAAGAAACGAGAATGGTGAAAGCGGACTGAATATCAACAGACACAGCAACAGTAGATACGCACAAAATCTCTAGTACAAGTGATATTAAGGTGAAGATGGCTGTTTCTAGACAATTGATCGTAGCATGGGTGTAACCTAGGGCGAGAATGATTAAAGAGGGAGAGTAAGCGCTTCCTCTGTCAGGTGGCGCGACGTTTTGAGTCCAGATTTGTATTATTTGACGGTGCCATTGACGGTGCCATGCTGCTTCCTGACAACCGCGGGAGGAGGGCATCTACGGAAACGCGAAGGTTGGGGTAGAGTTCAAACACCAGCGTGGTAGAAATCCCTAGAACAAACTGCGCATCCGCCTTTCAAGGGGCGACGGTACACCCCTGTGGTACGTATTGAACAGCCAGGGTCATGACCCGAGCTAACTCTCGAATACATAGCACCAATCCTTGATTTGGAATATGTCATTAGAGTCGAGATAGACCATCACGACTTTGCTGATGTGGACATCCTTGACTCCCCTGTCTCAGCTCAGAGCTCAGACTCGGGACCGGCAAGCTCCGACACGCGACAATATACACATCCTGTCGTTGGCGTTGGCGCCTCCGCAGCTCTGTTGACTTGGAGTTCTACCACTACCATCAATAACCATGTCTGTACCTACTCGGCAGCTAATTGCTACGAGTCAACCCAATATTATGGGTTAACTCCGAATGTCTGGCAACACCGTCAACATGGTTCCTTGAAGCTGTCTCTCAGTGCAGTGTGAAGCTGAATGGAAACTGGCCCAAGTCGTAGTGTATTGCTAAAGAGGGGCCCGACTCTACGAGCTTCAGAGTTAAAATGGCTTTTTCTTGCTACCACCGGCAATGGCCACTGCAGTTCCTGCAGGGCCTAGTAACCACCAGACCCAACTCTTGGCCCTTACCGGCCGCCTACTCGACTGGTCAGATGAGGACGCTTTTCCTTTCCCTCCCTAATTTTCCCTCGAATGCCAGTGAATACCGTATTCGAGCGACAGTGGCGTATTGAGTCGTCATCCAAACATGGCTTCAGCGATTTGCTAAACCCCTGTTCAACATAATTGGCCGACCGCCCCTAGGCACCGCATCTACCTTGCTCTGCTTCCAATCCTAGTGATGCCTTCCCAATAAGCCAAGTGGTTCTTGGAATTATGTAATATGGTAGGTCGTTTAAAACTTGTTCACGACGTGATGCTCTCGCATTCAACGCCCTCTGTTCTGGATACCATGTCTGACTTTGTCTCACTAGCTGCTCAGAGTCCATCCCAGAGCATAAGTGAAGTCTTAGCCCCAGGCATAGTCGGCCTTTTTATCCAGGGTTTGGAAACCGGTCTCGTCATCACGCAACTATCGCATTGGCTCTCCCTTGAGCGAACAGAGAGCCCTGCAGTCAAGATACTCGTTATATTTGTTACCACGACAGGATTGTTAGCCTTCACACAAATTCTCTCACCCACTGTTCGTAGCTGACAGACTTCGCACCGCGGAACTTGCAGCGTGGAGACTGGTGTAACTTTTGCTTCCGCATGGAGGATTTACGTTCGCAACTTCGGTCAATTTGTGAGCGCTCATCTCCTGTGTATCACGCCCTGGAAATTCTTAGTGGCTTAACGCTCAACTATCATCATTGTGTCAGGTTATCCCCGCATGGACCGAGTCCGTCCATGTGATGCTGGTACGTCCAATCCTCATAACCTTATTTGGTCTCACTTTCTCAGCTGTTTGTCCATCTTCTCGACAGTCGTCTCTCACAACGATACCGATCCAGGCTTACTTCATATGGCGTTGTTACCATGTCCGTCTCTCAGAGTTTTACACCTACCTGTGCTCATTATTAGCAGATTATGAATAGGAACATGTGCTTGATTGTAACGTCTTTTTCCGATTAAGGTCTCAAACCTCACCTGGATCACTTTCCAGATTCCCTTTATTTCGGCTTTGATTAGCTCCTTTATCCTAGCGGGCTTTGTCACGTCATGGATTTTCAAAGTTCATGCTGCCGCGCGGTCTACTCACACGGACCAGTTACCAGTGGCGCCCCCCATATCGTACCCTTGTGAGAGCTTGTTAGATATATGACTGCCAATAATCGTCACTTACAGTGATATTACAGTTGTCGCATGGCTTACCATCCCTGCAGGTATGATGCCGCCTTGCCTGTTGCAGAACGCTCTCAACCTAATAACATAGCCCTGGATATCACCATTACTAGCATCCGTGAGTTGTCTCCATGCTTTTTCACTGCATGTTTAACGATGCCCCTGTTCTTGACATAGTCTTTTATTCTCTGGCCAAATTTTTGAGGCGCATCCATGCAGAACACCTGCGTCGAGTCCGTCTCCTCATCTCGCCATGTCCACCACTTCGCTTGACTAAACGGTTCGACAGACGGTGACGCGCTTCATGATTGTTATGTGGCAGACCGCCATTCCGCCCTGCTTCTGCGCCGTTGCACTCTTGATAAAGTATATAGTTTTTACCAAAACACATCCGGTACGTGACTTCTCTGTACAACTTGCTTTGCATCACCCGACCATAGACTGCTCTCAACTCAACTGACCTACGGATATTCTTGTTTGCAGGGACAGCGGCAAATGTGGTACTCCGCACTCCAAGCTATGCTGGGCAAGCTTTACGTTTTGTCCTTGTATTTTACATTGTGCGTCTCCCTCCTTCCGATGATCCCTATGCAGGTGTGTCTGACTACTCTCTTTTCGGGACAGAAACAACCGCATGGACCTCACTCAAGAACCACCCACGACGAACGTCTCGGCAATGATCACATCTCTCGAGGATATGACTAACCCTACGCGGCGATACGTATTCTCTGTACAATTCCCCGACCCAGAGCAGCAGTGTCAATGATTCATGTCGCGCGGTTTTTTGTAGAGTAGAGCGCAGTAAAGTCTGAACAAAACAACTTTCCGCGTGTGCCTTGTGACTCGGTAACATATGGCCACCGCTGCTTGAAGCCCTGGTAGACACGGCACAAGGCGTTTCGCCTTCACCTGAAATGATCAAATTTACCCACCAGAGCCACAGGGACCTCCATTGAAGTTGAAGAGCCGATTGATGTACTCATATACTGGGAATTCGGAGAGTGCTTGGCTAGAAGTGTAAGTGCAACTGATCAGAGGGCACCAACGACCACCGTCTCCAGCCCCGTCTGTTCAGCATTGAAGTTCGCCAAATAAGCGTTTATGCAGAAAAACACAATCTGGAATATAGGACGATATTGATCACCAGTGACTTTCACTCACCATCGCGAAAGCACTGTATATTCAGAGCGATAACGAGGATCCAATTTAGTTTGCGGCTCTATGTCAAGATAGAAAATAGACGACGCCGACATCCATGCTAATGGCACTCTGCTGGTGCACCGATTCATGAAACGACGGGCTGGAAATGGAAGAATTTTTAAGGTGGAATGGGGATACAAGGGTTATTAGCTCTGTTCTGCAATTACCACTTTCTTCCGTTCCGCCTTGGGTTTGCTCTCGCCCGCCCGTGTATGTCGCCGGCGTCGTTCCTCTTTGACACGCTGTGCCTCTTCCATTGTCCGCTTCAACTGGGAGGCTTTGTGTACAGGTTTTGGTATGTGCCGACTCCTAGCAGTTGCATTAGTACGATACAAGAACACGAGTCGATCGATCAAAACGCGCACCGCTGCACCTTGCCGATCTCGGAGTCCATCTTCCATCGCTTTTTTAGCGCGTCACGATACTCGATCGCAGAACGCTCGCGCGCGGTGACAACCCCGAGTTTCTCGGAAGCATTCGTTTTCCACACTCGTACATTGCCGTCATCGGAGCCGGAAAGTACAAAACGTGCATCAGCTGTAAAAGCTGTTGCGAGTACACGTTGCATACGCTTTGTGTGGTACACCTCAGGGTGAGTGCCGCGGCCCTCTTGCCATATTCGCAGGGTACGGTCCCATCCTCCAGAGACGAACTCCATACCAGTGGGTGACCAATCACAAGACGTTACGGCGGAAACGTGTGCCTTGTAAATTTGGGTCGGCGTATCAAGGCGCCGTATGTCAAAGGTGTAGAGGCTATGATCCTCAGAGGCGAGGAGTACGGTAGTCGGGAAGGTGGGGGACCATGAAAGATCGTTGCTTTTCATCTATGGTCCAGTTAAGACGATGTGGCAACAGATAGACGGATATGTACCTGCATGACAATACGCCGCTCGGCTTTACCAGTTCGGATGTCATAAAGAATGAAAGTACGATCGGAGCCAATACTTGCGAGGATAGAAGGTTCGGAACGATTGAACCGTACCCTCGTTACAGACTCGGCAGAAGTAGAGAACGTAATATCCATTACGGGAGAACTCCTAAGGATGATCAGAAAGGCAAGACATCAGGGTCGAGAGCCTACTTTGTCTCATCCCATATTTGGACTATGGTTGAGGATGTCGCGAATAATGGGTCCCTACTATGGTGATCTATGGAGCTAAGAAAAGAGCTGTATCAGTGGCCATGATACGGTCAGAGTACGAGGACTGACTGGAGCGTTCCCTTTCCAGGAAAGACCGCCATAGGTTTTGGCTGTAAAGGTATTAGCAAATGTTCGAAATGGATGACATGGAAACTCGCTTGGGATGGTCCAGCATCTGAGAATTCTGATGGTACAACTGGGCATACATCCCATATCTTGATGTTCCGATCCACACCACAACTCAATATTCTATTCTCGTCGGCCCAGCAAAGACCTGATATCTTCCCTTGATGTGCGCCAGCGATCTTCACAAGGTGAACCCGCCTCCCAACGTTGTGAACAATAACCTCTGACCGGCGTTTCAGCCACTTTTGTCAAGTTAGAGCATCCTGTGGACGCACCTCCGTCCCAACTTGCACTTGCCACATCCGTGATAGAGTTTGGACGGCGCGCAAGAACTTCCACAGCATCTGAGTGTCCCTCAAGTGCTCCAATAAAGGGTTTTGAGAACATGCGCTCCATCTTTGCCGCATTTAGTGCACGAATACGTTCGCGGGCCCGGGCAAATGGATGTTGTAAGGGATCCAAATTTCTGTGAGTCGGAGTTGGATCTCCTGGCCGCGCAGGTAGGTGAGAAGACGGCGCATGTTGCAGAACTGATATTTTCTATAGGAGAGGATTAGGCAAGCCAAAAAGCAGTCGAGTACGATGGAATTACCACCATCGCCCAGCCGTCAATCAAGCAATCAATGGAGGAGAGGAACGACACCGGGCCGAATTGCCGAGTTTGAGCAAAATTGTTAAAAATTAGTCAGCGTAATAACACCACATAGTTGTGCCATCCATCCATCGTAGCTGATCCAACTCAACCAACTTGTTATACCTATCCTATCCATCTGTGGTGAATTTTACCGTCACATGGCCCTAACAACCTGGTCCATATAAAGCACACAACCACAGCCACTCTACCTTTCGGTCTCAATTCAGGTCATTTTTATATCATATCATTTTTTTTTCGTTCTCGGCGAACGCCACTTTATTACCGCAATATAGCGTATTTTGTGAGACAAAATGCACTGATGCAGTTTGTATCAGACTCATGCCGTGGATCTTAAGATACATCCAATTGACGTTATGCCTCCTGGCACCTGTGACATACTGCCTCTGAAACTGCCCTTTCACGCGCTTTCTCTTCCTTTTCCTGCAGGCATCAGCTAGCGCGATCTTTGGGAGGTTTTCCTTTGAGCCGGCTATCATAATCTTTGTCCCCGAATCGTCCTTTTTCTGGATAAGCGAGGATACGAGGCAGCAGGAAGGTAACAACTTGAGTTCACGACAACTCTACGTGACCCATTGATAGAGGCCGTGATGTCCGGAGGATGAAATTGCGCTCAAGTTACGCATATTTCTGTGCGGTACCGTGACAGTGGGGACTCGACTCAATTGAGAAATTTATTTTCTCTTACTGGTAGTGCCTGTCACTGCTCCGCTAAAAATCCATCATACTTGAGCGTAGCGGCGACAGTCGACACCCTCTTAAGGCATACCCCTGGGCCGTGACGGAAGGGATGCCTTGAGGGGTATTCATATACGTGATAAGGCATACTCTCTCATAAGGCATACCCCTGGGCTGTGACGGAGGGGTATGCCTTAGGAGGGTGTCGACTAGTCTGGAGGCTCAGGTGCATTTCGCTAGTATTATATGTCAATGGTATGTCATATGTTCATCATAGGTTATTGCGTCCTTTGATATCCGATTAGGTTGATCATCGAATTGGCAAGCTTTGCCACCTCAATAAAACTTTAATCGTAACACAGAGGCGGTTGCTCGTTTTATTTTCATTGTATCACATTTGGTGTTACTTACCTTCTCGTGTTAAACGAGCTCTAGCCCCTAGTTTAATAGTGTCCTAGTTCCGACTTGGCCGCGGGTTGAAGTCTCGAGAATGGCGCTAAATTACCTGTGATTATTACAATCCTAGGTCCACGGGCTCTGGGTACGAGCTGAGCTCGGTAACTTCGACTTTTATATCCCAACTGAGCTCGCCTATCTCAGGCCTCAACTCAACAAAGCACCGATACTGATGCCGACCAGTTTTCAGAGTTCCTGACTTTTTTTTCTACCCTTTTTGGTGGCGAGGTCGGGATTTGCCCCACAATACACTACAACGGGCTGATGGACTTTCCTCGATTGGCTACTCGGCCTCAAGCTTAAATACCCTTGGGTTTTGTGTCTCTCCCTTGCTTTTTTCTTTAATCGATCTTTGACATTCCGCGTGAACGCCCGACCTGGTGTTCCGCGACACTGTCATGTCTGACTCGTACTCTGCGCTTTTAGCTAGGAGAGGTAGTCTAGAAAGTCAAGGCGATGCACTTGCCCCTGTTATTATTGGCCTCTTTGTACAAGGTCTCGAAACTGGTTTGGTACTCGCCCAGCTCTCGACGTGGTTCTCTTTACCGGAGCACACCGAAAGTCTCATCACCACCATCCTCACGATTTTCGTAACAACGGTTGGACTGTGGGTATCATGCGCGTTTTGTAAATTCTGTTTGTCTGATCAGATACAAAGCGTGGAGACCGGGTTTTGCTTTGCTTCTGCTTGGCGAATCTATGTGACGCACTTTGGGGAACCTGTGCGTGATCCCCATCACCATTTCAGTCCGTTGATGTGACGTGCTTGGCATCTTAGGTGGTCTCGTCTTGGATTGAAATGACTTACTTAATCCTTGTATGACCATACGAACAACCTTCGCCGCCTGACCTGATGCAATATTTGTCTTCAGACTGTGATGATGGCAGTTCCCGTTCAGTCATTATTGATTTGGCGGTGCAACCATGTCGGCTTTTATCCTTCTCATCTTCTCCTTTTCCTGACCCGCACTGAATAGATCCTTAAGCGGAATCTGTACATTATCGTGAGTTTCAAGATCTCCACGCGCAAGGTGTTACGCTGAATGAGTTTACAAATCAGATACCACTCTTCATACTTCTGCTTGGCTCGGTCATCATGTCGATCTATTGCACTGTAGATTTTTTTCGGAAAATGTGTTCTAAGGAGTCTGCTGCCGCAGGCCATAATGACCTCATTTGGTCTCCTCGTGAGAGACTCGTGCTTCTTGCCACTGAACGCCAACTGATATACGCTCTTTAGTGCTACTTGCCGGAATTTTCCCCTCAGGTGAGACAATTACCATCCGGGACATAGCCCTAGATTATCTAACTTCCGGCTTAGTCTTGGACATTACAATCAGCGGCATATGTATGTTATATTTTCCTTTTGGTTTAAATACACGTCTTCACCGGACGTATGATCAGTGTTCCGTTATCTCATCCAAACTAAGAAACGGGTGTACTCAGAGCAGATGCGGCAGGTATGTTCCATCAGCGCAGTTGTCACTTAGTATTATTCAACGTCCTCGCTTTCGAAGTATATTTCCCGTATGACCAGCGTCATCTGGCAATCCGCTATCCCGCCGACTCTTTGTACTATCAGTCTTGTCGTAACCTACCTGGCAACGCAACGTCGCCTTCCTGTACGTCTTGTTTATACTCATCGTTAAGCTTCAACCTCTGTATTGTCACTAGAGCCATCGCGGACATGAACTGACGAGGTATTTCTGATACAGTCACAAGAGCAGATCTGGTGTCCGACGATTCAAGCAGTAGTCGGGAAACTCTATGTGCTCTCACTTTTCTACAACCTGTGCGTCTATATGCTCCCGACTTTTGTTTGGATGCGTCAAAGTTCACCTTTCTGTCCCCGTTTGCAGCAATGCGCGAACGCCATTTGACGAGCAACCTGAGAGGTACATTTCTACACTCACAGTGCCCGCACTTGATGTATTTGGTGTGACGACCATCAACCTCAACACACACGACGCGCACACAGCGGCAAATGATTCCCAAAATCCAGATGGAGAGGAAAGAAAGTGTTAGTGTCAGCCCCGCGAGTATACATATATTCTAATATCCTTTTGGGTGGTTGAAGGCTCAGATGATGCCTCACGTTTTGCGCATATATATATTTATTGGCATTTCATGCTTCAATTCACGGTCTGCGCATTTGTACAATATCGGCGGGCCCTGAACAAGGCCTTAAAAATATATCTCATATTGCTACGTGCCATTACGGTTCAGATACAGCCGTCTCTTATTATTATACATAACTGTAAATCGGGAAGAACCGGGGGGACGTGGATATCACATCACTAGTTGGTACAAGGATAGGCATGTATGTATATATATATATAGTATTCATGACAATGAAGCAACATGCATCATTGTAACATCGATGGTGTTGTGTTACATACCCGCAGGTGCACTACTATAAGGATCTCAAAAAACCATAGGGCAAACAATTTGGCGTCCACGTCCACCGTGTAGTGTTGGCCTTATGAGGTGTTTCGACCGTGGCAGGGCAACTTCTCACAGACCCCAGCAATGTGGGGCCTAATACTATTGGGCGCCGCATTTCGAAACATGGGAGTCAACTGCATTCTGATCCTCTCTGACCTCAATAATTGAATGAATTGCAGATGGGCGAATTTGGACTATGCGATGAAACACAGCTTTTTCAGAAATACGGTGGGCAGATTGAGGCCAACTTTTAAGTCTCATCATCCTGGGCTTCGAATGACCGACTAGATGGACGGGTCGCTGATGCGGTTCGAATGAGACCACTATCCTAACTAGGAAACTAATGGATGGATTGTCGTTTGAGGCTAGCCTGAAAGCGATAAAATGGTGGCCAAGGCCGTGCACACCCTATCAAGATCCATCGAGACGGGATTGGGGTAGTGGGATAGGGGAGCGTGAAGAAAAATCCAACGTGATACAAGTCTGACATTCATATCGTAACTGTCCACGGAGACATAGGCGGCAACAAACTAAATGACTCTCTAATTACAATGCTGGGTCATAATCGATCGTTGATAAGATGGAATTCTGGCCGTGATGAGAAATAATTTATCCTTAACATTGACAACGGGAGCGATATGATGGTATGATGGAGGACTGACCTTTGGTGAATGTCACATGACACAGTCACATCACGTGTCCGAGTTTACCGCTGTCCGAACCCCGCGCCCCAAACCCGAGCCCTTGCTCTTTGCTGTGAACGACTGCCACAGCATCGATGGCCTCGTTCACGCCACCTTACCCGCCGTATGATCCCACAGACAAAACAGGGTGATCATGATTGCCCCAACATTGGCCCTTTCCCGCTGATTTTTCCCATATCAGGTTCTCGTTAGTTACACGTACATTTTACCTACGCCGCTTAGCACCTGACAGTATCGCTGGCGGTTCGCAGCTATGAGACTTTGGTCAAACGATGGCCCATAATCCTCACAGGGGTCATAGATAGCGTGTATACTGTGAACCATGGACTTTCCGATGTCCCCGACAAAGCCGCGGAGCTGGAGGAGGGCAAAGCACTCATCGCCGTGATAAGTCGTCTTAAATATGGCATGGCCCGCGACCGGGCGCTCGAGTATGTTATCGCTTCCTCCACGGCCTGCTCGCGCCACAATCTGAAGGAGGTCATCTAACCACGTTTCGCAGGCCGATTCCGGCTGATGGTGAAGCCCTTGTAGACGAATACAACGCAGAGCTTGGTCGTCTGGAAGAGCGGGGCCAGAACACATGGTTTACTGCACCGTGGCTTTATGCTGAGTATGCATTTGCTGCTATGCCCTAGTGGCCTAATTTTCAGATGCACACACTCCCGCAGGTGTTATCTGTGAGCTTTTGAAACTCTGTACGCGAGAAAGGAGGGGCCTAAAATGTACTCAGATATCGGCTAATCCGTTCGCTCTTTGCAACGTCACAACACTGGAAGTCGTACGACCCGTTTTCCGCGCAAAAGATGAATACTTATCAGGCCAGTGGTACTGCTGTGCATCGTATGAGCGCCCGACTTTTCTATATTCTCACAATGGGCTGACAATCAGCTCTCCGCAGAGCTCGCTACGACACTGGCCGAGCTTGAATCAGAGAAGGCTGTAATCGTCAACGACCCGGAGAAGCTCAGGGTCCTGTTTCATGAGATGACGCAGATGTGTCTTTGGTACGCTCATAATCCAGTTAGGCAATAGAGTATGCTGAGTAGACTATTTCAGGGGAAATGCTACTGTCGGTCTTCGTGTACCCAGATTGTTTATCCTCAGTCTGACAGGTTGTTGGCCAGGACCTCAGCTTGTTGACCAATATGACACTAGAGGACATCGAAAACATTCAGGCGATCGGCCGGGCTGCTCAAGATGCACGTAAAGAGTTCATTCTGAAAGACGATCAGGGTGCCGTATGGGAACATATCGTGACCCTAAAAGATGCACGCATTGATTTTGTTCTCGATAATGGTGGGCACGTCTTGTCCGTTTTCTGCCATGATTGTGGGCTGACCAAATATCTAGCTGGGTTTGAGGTCAGCATTGCCTATCAACTTCAAGATGTTTCTATAATTATCCCCTGCAGCTTTTCACGGATTTTGTCTTTGCCGATTTTCTTGTTTCCTATACTCCATATGTCTCCAGGGTCGTCTTTCAGTCAGTCTCCCATCACCATATTTGCGATGCCGCAGATCCTGATCTGGTCGTTAAGCCCAAAGGCCATCCCGTGGTTCGTATCTGATGTAACGCCGCCAGATTTCGTTGCACTTCTTGATGCCTCGTCCTTACCTCATGGCCATGCACCAGAGAACTTGAAGCGGGCTATCGTACGCTGGAATTCATATCTCGCAAACGGGACGTTTTCGCTGTCGGTCCCGCGCGATGCCGTTATCGGAGTACCAGACGAGAGGGTCAACTTTTGGACTTCCCCATGGCCTTACTGGGAGATGCGCCTTCGAGCCCCGAAATTGTGGGACGAGTTGCGTGAGAGTGGACTTGTTATATTCAAGGTGGGTATGTGCGTAGCAGCACTGGCAGTATATTTGTACCTATCTGATGCATGACAATCACGCAGGGTGATCTGAAGTGAGCATAAACGAACGTGGGATAATCCCTCCTGTCGCGGCGCTGATTTGCCCATTTCTTTGCTATTCACAGCTATCGCAAGTAGGTGTCGTGGAAATTCATCAACGAACTGTCTATCAAACGTGCCACAGGTTAACTGGCGATCTTCGATGGCCCGTCGACACGCCATTTGAAACGGCAGTGGGTGAGTTGTTCTCTTCCTCTTCTGTTCCCTCCCTTCACGCCATTTTCACGTTACCCCTGACATCATACCATTTATAGGGCCGCTCGCCCATGCATTCTCACTGTTGAGCTTACGTACGAACAAGGCCGACGTTGTAGTTGGGATCCCACGTTCGGTGGCAGAAGCACTCGATGCGCGGGGTGAGAAATGGCGGATCAATGGAAGGTAAGTTGTACGTATCATGTCAATCTGCAAGCGCTCATGGTTTCCACGCAGATATGGCCTTGTTTCTTTCTGCCCTGAGGCGGCTATTCGTGATTGATGACACCAGGAAATGGAAAACCACATGATATGATCGCCCAAAACGAGTATCGTTGATCTGACAGGCGGAATAGACGTGCTATAGATGGTTAACATTGTAGTCAAGTCAGACTACTAACTTGCAGGAAGTTTAGATTCGGTAGAAAGTAGAAAATGGAATAAACTCGCGTTTGTATCGGGCGCTATGAAGTCCCATCTTTCGATAGATCAGAACTATCATCACGGATACTATAGCTGAAGGGTCAATACCTCATCGGTAAACTTTTTTCAACTTGTATTAGCTAGAGCTCGTGCAGTGCAAGTCGAAAAAGTAGAAAAAGTAAGCAATAGTTGAAAAGTTAAGTTGAAAAGAAACATAGATTTGGTCAAAAGTTAAGGTTAAATCGTAATCAAGTAAAAAAGGTTCATAATAAAGGGAAAATTCTAATGCAGCAAATGTTAATGTTAAGAAGTCACAGAAAATGTTGAAGCTGCTTTATTGCCATCTAAAACATAGGTAACTGTGAACTTTTTTTTTGAATACGTTAACAAGTTAAAACGCTCATGCTGATCAGCGGATTGACCCTTTTTATGGCTTTACCCTTCGAATGTTGATACTTATGATTTTAATTTAGGGAGATTTATGATTTTTTAAGTTTGGAAACTTATCACTTGACCGGCATTTCTGGCGGACCGGGTGGTAGAGGTGCATCAGATCGCAACGACGAACAGTGGCGTTCTCGGGCGCGGAGAGCTGACATGACATAAACATGACAGCAACAGTAAAACAGTAATCATGATCTGTGTTTGAAAAGCAAGGCCGTAACGACACGGTACATGGCCGACGAAGATAAGCTATGTTTTCCCTGCCTGAAGCCTGACATGCCGACTGCTCCGCGGATCCAGACCAACACCCAAAAAATTTGATATCATACATGTCAGGTAAGGTACACAAAATTTCTGCCAGAAAAGAAGCAACAAAGAAAGTTGGAGTGTACAAAAACAGGTTGACTGGACCACAATGATTTTGCAGGTTACAGAATGACAGACCAGAAATAGAGACAGTAAAATGCCGCATACAAGAGATACACTGGCAGTCGTCAACCTTCGCTAATGTTTTCGCTATTTCGTTGTATAAGGCTACATCGTTGCCCTAGCCAAATACCGGGAAAACTATGCATCTCCTGAAGGATTATGCATATGAGCGCTCGGGGAGCGCGGCTTTGTATATGGAGGCACGGTCTGCATCAGGTTCCCATCGCTTCTCAATCAGATCGGTGGGGAACAGGTCAGGCTCAAAGTCATCACACCCGAAGGTCCGTTCTATGTACACTGTTACCACTGATGACGTCAGTTGTCCGATCGCAAAAAAGGGGGGATAATGAAGATGCGTACACCACTGAGCGAGGCCCTTGCCGTAATTGCACAGACAAACGATCGCGAAACCGGTGGAGCAGATCACGGCCACAAAGGCAGAGAGGGTGATGCACGCGAAGAATGGCCAATCGACAAAGGTGAAGCGATAAATGAGTGAGTAGAACATCATCGACCACGCAAACATAATGAAGAATGCGCTGCCCAGAAATGCCCACATTGACTGGCGGTGCTCATTGCGCACCGAGTACCAGCCCTGTACCCGATTGTCAGCGGAGTAGAATAGGTGGTCGATGGAGACACGAGCATACCATCATTAGCCAAGGGATCAATAGCTGTACAATATTAGAGTTGGTAACAAACATTGTCCGGGGTTAAAGGTACGTACCACAGTCGTGGAAATAAATGTCCCATCGTACACTACGGTGTGAGACGACAGCGTTTTGATGGCGCCATGAAGCAGTTCATCGATCCAAAGTGCCATTGCATTAATTAGGAGGAAAAGCGACACTTGGATGCTGACCAAAACCGCGAGAAAGTACTGTGTGAGTGTGTCAATATAAGCGGCTCGAGAGGATTCAAAGACATCACACCATACCCTATACATCCGCAGAATATCGTTTGGCGGGCCAACGCGGATAAAAACATGGGAACGGTACATCTGGCATAAGTGAGCAAGCGTGTTTTTAAGAATTGAAGGAGCTAGAAAATTACCTGATAAAGGCGCCAAGAGAGGTATAAGGATAATAACAGAGCATCCCAATTCAAGACGAAGTCCGCGACCTAGGAGGCAGCATGAATGGCAGTAGGAAGATAGAAGTTCGTCAAACGGACTTGAAGGGATGAATGCCTCCTGAAATACCCAGAGACCAAATCCAGGTGGCATGGGGTGTCTGGGTTTTCAATAAGGTGTCGAATACGGTCTTGAATATTCATCGTGCGCCAGAGAGCATACGTCGACCACCCAGTGGCGAGCATACGCGCAACGATAAGAGCAAGGCTGTTTCGACGTGAATTATGGGAGTAATCACTTTAAGGGAGATTACACATACATGTGAGGGATAGATTGAAAAACCAACTAAAACACCTCAACAAGAGAGAAATGGTAAGAACAAAGACACTCACTGCACAGACTGATAGACCGAACAACCAGAACTGAGAGCCAATGAGTGACAGCTCCTCCCGACGTGCCTGACTTAGTCTACAAGAACCAATCAGAATATTTCTTCACGGTGGACATCACCCGGGGCTCACTTGGCGTTTGGGTACAAGAGGGTAAAAGTACAGAGAGGGTCGAGAGTTAGGACCGTGCTTCCCTCGTTTAAAATGAGTGCGACGTCTGAAAAGCCATCGGGCCTTGGTTGTGACTCGATACGGATGTTTTGGGCGGGATCGATATTACTGGGGGTCCAAGCCGAGGTCTGTGGAGAGGGAGGGCGTAAGGGAGATAAACGATTCTTGGACAAAGAAAGACTCACCGAGTTTGACTGATTAAGGGCGCCGAACGACTACATGAACATGAACAGAGTGTTCAATGCAGTCTCACAGGAAAGGGTGAAAGCCGGACGCACAGATGAATCGTCCCGTCCACCCAAAGGAGGCCCCTTCTTCCAAAAGCGTTGCGGAATTGTGACGGGTTTCGATTGGCCTTCGGTGAAGAATGGTACACATGGATTTGGATCTCCAGGAACATGATCGCACAACTCGAGGCTGTATTTTCCATGGCGCCCCGTATATTGGGTGAAAATATTCGAGTCAATTTGTGAATGAGAAACGATGTCGGAGGTCAGGGAACCCCATGCATCGTCGGTGTTGAATATAAACGATTGAAGAGTGCCTTGGGCGAAGCAATGGACAAAGGAAAATATAAAGAACGACAACGTGACCCAGTTGAGGGTTACCCTCAGATACTACAGGACGAGATGGGTAAAGCTGCGAGAGGAGATTGTATAGTGGAGAGCACTCACGACAGCTTTGACTATCTGCCATACCTTGGCTCGAAGGGACTCAAACATGTTGGCCGATGCTCACGACAGACCAGCTGAAAATGGGAAGAAAAAAAAAAAAATAAGAACAGCCCGGGGGGTTCCCGACCCACGGCAAAACGGGGAATAAGAACGTCGTTCCACACTGCCCACTGATGATATACTGTTTAGCGCGTCTAAGTGAGGCTGGCCTCCTAACCGAACCGGACAGTTCTTTGCCACGGATTATCAAATAACGCTAGCTATCCGAAATAACGCTATCCGAGTCTCCGGCAACCACAACCCGTTCGAAATGAAGACGTGAAGGGCTCGTTTCCATGGTCCAAGTGATTTATGAAGCTCAAGAAGACTCGTGTTCAGCAACGTAAACAACTGCCCTGACACATTCGTCGCTCACCTTGTAATATCACCCTTCGCTTTTTCCCATGCCACGTTTGGCCTTATGGCGGTAGCAATGCTATACGAGAGTTGTGACCTGTGACCGCAACTGGCTGCACAAGTTACCGTGCCAACTGATCAACCTGATTTATTTATTTATTTAATTCATTATTGCCCATAACTGCACAGGGATACTGATAATGATGACGTCCCTGGTCTCTGGTCTAATAGCTAATAATGTCTAGTCTATAACTCGACAATCGAACATTGCAACTCCTCATATGTCTCACCTGACAACTCAGTTCACAATCATGCCCATGGCATCTCTCATGAATTATGCAACAGAACATTGAGGGCTAACTCGAATGTTTTGGCCTGGCCCCTGAAGTGTAGCGTTGCTGCGTTTACGTTTGGCAAAAACAATAGCCACCATTTCGATGAGGAAACATGCCGGCAGTTTGCATCGGTTATTGCGCAATACAATTCCGGTTCTCTGTCCAATGAACGGATGGAGAAAAAAACAGATACAGCGCTCACGGTTTACCGAGTTGCGGCGACGCTACCGGCAGCGATCAGACCTGATGCACGAAGCGAACACTGGGATACAGTATGTTCCTCCTTGCCGTTCTGATTCCCTGTCGTTCACGCAAGCGCGCCAACACATTTGGTCGTCTCCGCACATGTATCATGTTCAGCACCCCGAATCATTTGCCGGCGCGATCCTTTACAAGTGTATCTCGGGCCCAGTCGTCTGCAATTGTCGGTCAGGTCCAACGCTGTTTCTATATCGTGGCAACGTTGGTCGACCCAACGCACCATCCTCTGCCGTGCACGCGAAAGAATTGACCATCTCCTACACTTTCTCCATTTTCGCCAGCGTGACCTTAAACTAGAGTAGCTCTTTGAAAGTTGCCGGGAAAATGAAACCATTATTATTAGGCTCCATACAGCAACGGGATCCTGGTGCATCTGGGATTCCGGGATTTTCCGGAGTTTTTTTTATTACGATCGTGCATCGGAAGTTACGCACTCGATAAAGCTACTGTACGGAAAATCATCCGGATGAGGGTGTTATGTCTCTAGCGAGTTAATTTTGGTCTAGTCTGGCCCAGCGCCGGCAAACCGCGCGCCCAGCAAGCCTTGTTCCTGCTATCGTCTGTTAGAATGATGTTAGGCGGCTTCTTCCCTAAACCTAAGATAGAACACCACACCGAGGCTCTGACCAAATGGGCGAGCAAACCGCTGATGCCATCACTAGACTTGTGAGTTGGGCTCAACCAACGGGCAGCTTTCAACGCTGCTGAATTATAGCTTGGCCTTATCATACCTCCTCTTCACTTGCCATTTGCCAAGTATGTATGCGGACAGCTACCTTAAGGACCATTCTGTCGCTCTTCATACAGCTTTTTATGAAAGAGCTTGTACCAATCAGCGCAAACTTCATCACGATTCCTTGTCTATAACAAAGCTATCAGGATACGAGAATATGTGGCATCGGACCAACTTGCAGGAGATAAATTTCGAAGCTTACAGTAACCAACCGCCAATTCAATTCAAATCACAATTTTAACATCGGGGAAAGCACTGCCCCGAGGTGCACATTAGTCGGTGATACGTGCTGCTTGCAATTATTAATCTCTATGACAACTGACATGCCAGATATGAGTGTCAAAACCAAAACCGTGGCGTGGGGACTCGTGACTCGTTAGGTGAAATGAAATCAGGTGATAAGGTGTTACGTCATCAGGTGATGTGACCTTATTGTCGCAGTAAACACGTGACTCTGAGGTGACCCGCGCGCCGCGTCGTGGTCGGTTTTCGTGTTCGTGTTCGTCATACGAGGAACGACTCGATGGAATGGGTGTAACCGGTCTTTGGGACGTAAGAATATCTCTATCGTTCAACAACTGTCGCACCTAACGCCTACCTACCCTTCAGATTCTCCGGCCGTCTGGGAAAGTTCGATCACTGACTCACCTTGCCGTCGTGGATGGATTCGAAGGAAACCCTGCGAATCTTAGGGGTCTTCGCATCGGAATCGATGCATCAATCTGGTTCTTTCACGCTGCACATGGAAGAGAAGGAGAGAATCCTGAACTACGCACCTTGTTCTTCCGTTGTGCACGGCTCGTGAATGCTCCCTTTCTCCCACTCTTCATCTTTGACGGTCCCAAGCGCCCAAAGATCAAACGTGGGAAGAGGATCTCTGGGGAAAAGCACTGGCTGGTCGATAGTATGAAGAAAATCATCGAGGCTTTTGGTTTTGAATGGAGGATGGTGTGTTTCGTCTTTGTTATTGCCCATCAGCGTTCTCTGATGCCCACGACTGTCCGCTCCTGAAGGCACCTGGAGAAGCAGAAGCCGAGCTGGCTCACCTAAACAGTATAGGTGTCATTGATGCCATCATGTCAGATGATGTTGACAACTTCCTGTTCGGTGCCAAGATGGTCATTCGCAAGTGCGCACCTTGCCTCCATACTTGTTCCATTCACATCACTCATTTCTTAGTCCAGTCCGAGCGCCACTCTTTCGGGTAACAGCAAGCACATCAACACGAATGCGGACGGTCGCGTGGACGGTAACCATTCGACCGTTTATACTGCTGCGAATATCCTGGCACACTCCTCTGTCCAGCTCACCCGTGGCGGGCTCATTCTCATTGGTCTTCTCTCCGGTGGCGACTACCATCCTGCCGGTCTCGCCCGCTGTGGGCCTGGAATCGCACACGGGCTTGCGAAGTGTGGTCTCGGTGATGAACTCCTCGAGGCTACCCAATCTCTCACTCGCTCCGAACTTTCTGACTTTCTCACCACCTGGCGGGAGGCCTTGTGCCACGAGTTGCGCACCAACTCACGGGGGTACCTTGGTTCTAAGAAGCGTTCTTTGGCAAAGGCCGTCCCAGACTCGTTTCCTGACGTTGATGTCCTGCTATCATACACCAACCCGATCACAAGCGCGACCGATGTCGGTGCGCGCCGCACACACACGCCACCCCGGTGGGATCGCGAACCAGATCTTGCGAAAATCGCTCATCTTTGTGAGCTGCATTTCGAATGGGGACTCAAAGACATCATCATAAAACGTTTCCGCACCGTCCTGTGGCCGAGCATCGTTCTCCGTGCCCTGCGCCGCTCTGCATTAGAGACGGCCACTGTGGCTGTCGCTGAGCCTCCGAACACACCAGTGAAGGAGAATGAACCGCACCAAGCCATCATTGGGACCCCATCCAAGCTACTTGCGCGGCATTTTTCTTCGATGGGCCTTGAAGGGGATGGTGCAGAAGATGGGGACTACAGCCTGGGGGATCTCATCGTGAAGATTCATGGCTCGCGGATGCACGCTTTCACAGATGGCATCCTCGAGTATCGCCTCGAGATTGCGCCCGCATCCCTTGTACGCCTAGCTTCGGCAGGCATCCAAGGACTCAGAAAGCCTGCGGACACCACGTATGACGTCCAACCGTCAGAATCGGAAGAGAGCGACGAGTTCGAAGTTGATGAGGGAACGACGAACGGGAGGAAGAAACGGCGCGGTGGTCCACCGCCTGATCCGGAGAGCCACTTGCGCGTGTGGATGCCAGCGTGTATGGTGCGTCTCGTTTGCCCCGACCTTGTGGACCAGTACCAAGTCGCGTTGGATGCGAAGCGTGCGAAAAAGTCGTCAAGGGGTACGCGAAAAGAAAAGCCAACGTTGGCGTCGTCCAAGAACAGGAAGGCGGGAAAGGCGGCGCTCGTGCCTACTGATGCCGAGTATTTTGATCTTCACGTCAGTTCATCAGAAGATTCGGATCGACCAACACCCCCTTTGCCCATGGGAACTCATTCACGGTCACATCGGCCGACGTCATCGCAAGACACTCTGTGGCCTTCGGCTCATCTCCCCAAAGC
>QFEA01000945.1:523-20293 GCA_003315975.1 Lactifluus echinatus | reverse complement strand
TGCCTCGCAGGGTACATCTTCGGATTATAGTACCACTGTCGTACGTGGAAACAATTTGCAAGCGACCTACTCGACCATCCCTACCTCCTCTATTCTCACTGTCCGCGCATCGCCGATCGAAGAGCGACCACCACCACCACCAAACCGCCCGCTCCCGGAAGAACCGGAAGTGGAACCGGCACGGCACCGGTCTGACTTTTCCATCGCATCATACTACACCGCCTCAGAGGAAGTCTCAATCGCCGCCGCGACCGAGGGTGGCTCCCAGCTCCCTCCACCGGTGCACCGCTTTACATTGATCAGGCCAGGCGCGACTGCCAAGCGCTTCGGTGCGCACACATCGATGTCTCAGGGATGGAGTGCGCTCGACTTTTTCTTCACGAGTGGCCTCTTGTCTCGGTCTGGGGGCGGGGGCGGGGGTGCTGCCAAGTGCGACATCTGCGGGAAACGGTTGGGACGGAAGGCGGTGCTGGAGTGCGATGACTGTGGGCTGCGGGCGCATATCAAATGTGGAGAGGCAGCGCCCCGGGACTGTGCGATTCGGTCGAGGTGATTGATTGACATTGGCATGACACATGACACGACGGATACGATTAGATTAGATTAAGATTAAGGTTACGTGATGATTTTTGTACCGTGGGAAAGAGAGCGTGTGACGTGTGACGTGGCCCAATGGACGACGTGGCCTTTCAAAAAGGGATTAAAAAGCCTGTTCGTGTTCGAACACGGCTCATTCATTTCTCACAACAATGTCTCGTCCAACGAGGACGCATACAGCCCGCCTCCTCTCTGGGTTGTCCTTCGCCTTCTTCCTCTTTCTCGCTCTCATCCTTCTCTGTCCGCCTGCCGTCTCGGCCGACGATAAAAAGTCTGACTATGGCACTGTAATTGGTATCGGTACGTGTCTCGTTCCACACTTTTCTTCTCATTCTCATTGTATCTATTTAGACTTGGGAACAACGTATGCGTCTATCTCTTATCCTTAGTGTCCTACTCACTCGTCCGCCTCTACATCTAGTTATTCTTGTGTTGCGTACGTTGTCATCTCAGTTTCTTGTGCCCGTCTAACTTTTCTCTTCCCCAGTGTGCAACGTGGTGGTCGTGTCGAAATTATCGCCAACGACCAGGGTCATCGAATCACACCTTCTTGGGTGGCCTTCACAGATGATGAACGGCTGTGCGTCATTTTTGTTTTCTCGCCTCTCTCACATACCTCTTACCCTCTGACTAGCATCGGAGACTCGGCAAAAAATGCATTCCACTCAAATCCCACAAACACGGTCTTTGATGCGAAGCGTCTCATTGGTCGTAAGATTAACGAGCCAGAATTGCAGCGCGACATCAAGCACTGGTGGGGTCCTCCATTCTGTCGCTCTGCTGGGTCCATCTGATTTTTGGGTATCGTAGGCCATTCAAAGTTCTTGAAAAGAGTGGAAAGCCTAGTGTACAAGTCAAATACCGCGGCGAGTCGCGCGACTTTGTGAGCTTTCTTCCTCTCAACTGCTCGTTTCCTTCTCTAATTGCGCGCTATCAAGACCCCAGAGGAAATTTCCGCTATGGTCCTTACCAAGATGAAGGAGACCGCTGAGGCTTACCTCGGAAAGAAGGTCACCCACGCCGTTGTCACGGTCCCAGCTTGTACGTTTCCTTTCAATTAGTCTGTTGGATTCTTTTTTTCTCACGTCATCGTAGACTTTAATGACGCTCAGCGCCAAGCAACAAAGGATGCTGGAACTATCGCCGGTCTGCAGATCCTTCGTATCATCAATGAACCTACCGCAGCTGCCATCGCCTATGGCCTTGATAAGAAAAATGCGGCCGAGTCCCGCATCATCGTTTACGATCTTGGTGGTGGCACATTCGACGTTTCGCTCCTCTCGATCGATGATGGTGTCTTCGAAGTCTTGGCAACTGCTGGTGATACCCATCTTGGTGGCGAGGACTTTGACAATCGCGTCATCGAGTACTTCGTCAAGCAGTACAAGAAGAAGACTGGCACAGACATCTCTACCAATCTTCGTGCATTGGGCAAGCTTAAACGCGAAGTAGAAAAAGCGAAGCGTACTCTCTCTTCTCAACAGTCCACGCGCCTTGAGATTGAGTCTTTCGTGGATGGAACTGACTTCTCCGAGACGCTTACGCGCGCCAAGTTTGAGGAGCTCAACCTCGACCTTTTCCGTAAGACCATGAAACCCGTCGAGCAGGTCCTCAAGGATGCCGGTGTCAAGAAGGAAGACATTGATGAAGTGAGTATATTTGCCTTGTCACTGACCACAGTTTTCTTATTACCCATTAGGTCGTACTTGTTGGTGGCTCCACGCGTATTCCCAAGGTCCAGCAACTCCTCAAGGAGTTCTTTGGTGGCAAGGATCCCTCCAAGGGTATCAACCCCGATGAGGCTGTTGCGTATGGTGCCGCTGTTCAAGGTGGTATTCTTTCTGGAGAGGAAGGCACTGAGGATATCGTCCTTGTTGACGTTGCCGCTCTCACCCTTGGTATCGAGACCACCGGTGGTGTCTTCACCAAACTCATTCCTCGCAATACCGTCATCCCCACGCGCAAGTCCCAGATGTGCGTGGTTGTTTTCCGTTCTGACCGACAAGTCATCATGACACTTTTTCAGCTTCTCCACCGCTGCAGATAATCAGCCGACTGTCTTGATCCAAGTCTACGAGGGTGAGCGTTCGTTAACCAAGGACAACAACCTCTTGGGCAAGTTTGAGCTTTCGGGCATTCCACCTGCACCCCGTGGTGTTCCCCAAATCGAGGTTACCTTTGAGGTCGACACGAACGGTATCATGAAGATTTCGGCTGCTGACAAGGGAACGTGAGTATTTTTTTTGTCTCCTTATCTTAAATTTGGCGTTGACCGGACATTTGTAGTGGCAAGTCAGAATCTATCACCATCACCAACGAGAAGGGCCGCCTTTCTAAAGACGACATTGACCGTATGATCCGGGAGGCTGAAGACTTTGCATCGGAGGACGAGGCCGCACGCAAGCGCATCGAGGCGCTTAATAGTCTCTCCTCATTTGTCTACGGTCTCAAGACGCAGATCGGCGACCAGGACGGCCTCGGTGGTAAGATCAGTGACGAAGACCGCAAGACACTACTCGCGCTCACGAAGGAGACTACGGAGTGGATCGAATCGGAAGGTCAAACTGCCACTGCAGAGGAGCTCGAAGAGAAGCTCGCCGAGGTGCAGACTACCGTTAACCCGATCACGAGCAAGCTATATGAGGGTGCGGGTGCAGGCCCTGGTGGATACGGTCCTTCAGACGATGATGACCAGGAGCCGTTCCATAGCCATGACGAGCTATAGTGATGTTATGTATAAACACAGATAATAATGCAACCCTTTCGATTAGACAATTTGCAAGTGAGTAGTGAGTTAGATGCGATGCGTTTAGTAACCCTCGAATCCTCCTCCGTTCCATTGTCCCCCCATCCCTTGCTGGCCCATCCCCATCCCCATTCCACCCATCCCCATGTTCCCCATGGCCGCCGCCATATTCGACATTCCGCCCATGCCATCGCCAACACCCATCATCGCGTCATCACTCATCCCGTTTATACCACCATTGCCACCGCCGCCATCCCACATCCCACTTGAGCCATCCATATATTGATGAAACTCCCCACCCTCTGCTGCACCACCCACACCACCACCGCCGCCCCCGCCGATCCATCCCTGTTGCATTTGCATCGCGCCGTTGCCTCCATTACCACCACCGCCTGTCCCACCACCTGTGCCATCACTGCCACCACCGCCACCGCCGAAAGCAGTCGGAGGCACGATGCCCATCATGCCTGCGGCGGCTGCTGCTGCCACTGCCGCCGCACCGGGCGGCATCTGCATCCCGCCCATCCCCATCCCGCCCATTCCCATCGGCATGCCCATCCCACCTAGACCTGCTGCTGCGGGCCCGGCGCCCATTGCCATGCCTGCTGGCCAACCGCCCATCCCGCCGACGCCCATCGGCAGACCAAAGCTCGCAGCGAGCGCCGGGTTGAGGCCTAGCCCTAGCATCCCGCCTAGCCCCATGCCACCCATGCCACCCATGCCTGCCATAGCACCCATGTCGAGCAGGTTGGGCCCGCCGCCGATGCCCATGCCGCGCGATAGTTGCTGTTGTTGTTGTTGTTGCTGCTGTTGCTGCTGTTGGTGCTTTGTTAGCATCCCTACACCCCGTGCGGCGAGGGAGGGCCCGCCACCGCCCACGCCAGGCCCGGACATGCCTGTGCCTTGTTGGGCGAGGGCGTTCGTCGAGCCGCCGCGTACGGGCGACTTTGGGCGGAGTGCGTCGACCTCTGTAGGGGTGTTTCAGAGCGTGCGTCGGCACCAACATTTGGTTATATTAGAGGAATGAAAACCCCGTACCGGGTGTCATGGGCACGACGGCGCGCCCGTTCTGCTGCCACGCGCGCATGGCGCTCTCCCATTTCTCCTGGTCCCACCGCTCGACGCGGTCGACGCCGAGCTCCTGTCCGAGGACGTTGGTTGCGACGGTTGTGCCGTCGGGAGACGGCTCGAGCGAGGTCGGTGAGGATGGGAGCGGCGCGTTGGCGGCGCGGGCTTGCACGATGGGCACGTGCGCTTCTTCGCCGTCGGCAAGGACGCTCACCCAGCCGCGGCGCAGTGAGCGCGCGCGCGCAAAGAGCTCGAGACGCCGTAGGCCGAGGCAGAAGTTCTCGACGAGGGTGTACATCTCCGGCGGCTTGCGCGTCGGGTCGCTCGGGTCGCCTTCCCAGAGGATCACGTCCGTGTCTGTGGGGTGCGAAAAAGTAAAGGGGACCCCGTGGAGTTTTTATTGGATTGGATAGCGCAAGCAAAGGGTGGGAGGCGTACCAACGTTGCAGTGGACGAACCAAGAGTCCGTCGAGCGGCGGACTGTGCCGCGGATACCGATGAGACAGTGCTGCTTTGTGCGCGTCAGCAAAGAGGTCGTCGGTGGGTCTGTCTGCAGCGGGTAAGGGGATGTCAAGTCAGTCGTTGACCAGGATGTATTAGAGACGTACACCAGGTCCGTGATTGCTCTTGCGGTTCGTCTTGACCCAGCACACGTCCTCGCAGCGGCGGTAGCCCCACTTGGCCAGGACCTCGCGCCCGCGCTCGAGCCCGTCTCCGGCGCCGCTGCCCACCCAGAGAAACACGAAGGAGGGGTCCGCAGCGAGCGTCGAGAGAGGGAGTTCCTGCAATGTGTCCCACGAGAATGATGGTGACAGGGGCGGGTCGATGATGATCACGTCAAACTTGGACGGCTGCAGCGATGCGAGCTCGGAAAAGGGGAGGTACATCGGTGGTAGCGCATACTCAGTCACGGATACTTTCTTGAGTGCTAGTAGGCGTTGTTGTTTGGGATATCTGGCGAGAACGCATCAGTCAGAAACATGATACGGTTGCAGTCCAAGAGGGACACACGAACTCTTCAAATCGTTTCTCTGGTTCAGCCCCCAGAACCCAGTTCTGGGGCCACTCGCCGCCATCGACATATCGCTGTGAGTAGTCATTTCTGATCGTTTCCTCCTCGGGGACATAGTTATCGTAGTGTGAAGCACGGGCACGCTTGGATGGTGGTAGATCGATTCGTGGGGGTTTCCTCCGGGGTACGAGGAGAGGGGACGAAGGCGGGGATGGGGGCGGGGAGGGCTTAGGAGTGGGCACGAGCGGGAGCTTGAGTATCGACTGCGGCGGGGATGGGAGGACGCGGAGCCTTCGCCTGTGTGTCTTCTGAGAGTCCTTAACTCGTGCAATGAGTGCGAGATGCTGCGATAAGAGGTCGTTCGCGGAGGCCAACACCTGGGTGACCGTCGCCATCACGCAAGTCGTCTCGGTCCGTACTCCGCTCCGTCCCCGCCACCCGCCACCGTCATGGTCAAGAGGGGCACAAAGGCTACCCGCAAATTCGCAGCCAGCGGTCAGCTCACTAAGAAAATAAAGTCACGCAGGAAGCACCAGCAGATACAGCGGAAAATTCAGAATAACAAGGGCGCAAGGAGCAGGGCGCGCGAACCTACGCGGGTAGATGAGGACAGAGAGACAAAAAAGAGGTATCTCTACTTCACTTTCTCAATCGGTCGTGCACTCCCTCACGGCCATAAAGCCTCAAAGGCATGTCAGTAGATGACTTTTTGGGAGCAAATTTCATGGAAGGGGACGAGGACGAGGACGATAACAGAGAGGTGAGTCTCCGCTCGACTCGACGTCTTCTCGGAACCCGAAAACGACGTGCCCTATAGGCTGAAGATCCAGATGATGAAGGCTCCGACCCCGCAGACGAGGGTGAGGGCATAAACGATGGCGATGATGCTTCGTTCGCATCTGTCGACGAACTCGAAGGTCCGTCACTTCCAAGACCTTTTCCGTAACACCTCCAATCAGGGACCCATAGACGAAGGCACAGCGCACATGCAGGAATTATCCAAACTCGCCGAAAAGGACCCCGAGTTTTACAAATATCTGCAGGAACATGACCGCGAGCTCTTGGAATTTAGCATGGACGTCGATGATGTTGATGACGATGACGATGATATTGCCGATGCTGGAGAGCAGGATCACGACAAACCCCCCGTTTTGACGGTGAAAATACTGCGGGCCTGGCAAAAGTCTCTCCTCGAGGTTTGTGCCGTACCTTTGCGCGACCGAGTAGGCTCTAGATATTTTGCAGACAAGGTCATTGCGTGCTTTACGCAAGCTCGTGGTCGCATTTCGCTCTGCGGTCTTTATGCATGACGATGACAAGGTGCTCGCGTGGACCATCGACAGCTCTGCCGGTACGATACGATTTTCTACTGTTTTTCTTGGTCTGTGACTGCACTGACCGAGTCCAGTTTACGACAAACTTGTGAAAACAGCTCTTCGATACATTCCCGTCGTTCTCCAGCATCATGCCCCTTACAAAACTCTACCGAACGGGCGATTGTGAGTCAAAAGAATGTCTGTTACGCTTCACAATAACTCACGCATATAGCGAAGCAAACCCCCCACACAGACCCAAAAGCTGCAGACCTTACAGAAACTAATCATTTCATTTTTCTACAATGTCACCCATATCGTCTCGCAACTTTTAGATCCCGAGCTGTTGAAGTTGGCAGTCACTGAAAGCACAAAGATTTTGCCCTATATCATAAGCAGTCGCAAGGCCATCAAGCAATACCTTAAAGTCAAATTTCCGTCGTCGATCACTCCCACGTCACTTATGCTTGACCCAGGCATGTTTGGACCTATGGTCCACAGCAGATGATAGTGTACGAATTGCCACAATTCTTGCTATTCGCAGGCTCGCGTCTGCTTCTGACGAATCTATTCTGGATCTTGTGCTAAAAGTGAGTGGTAAACAAAGTTCCGGGAATCATCTCATGCTCGGTGCACTCCCCAGAACACATACCAAACATTAGTAAAATCGTCGAAGAATACCAACGCTCATTCCTTGCCATCTGTCACTTTTATGAAGAATTCTGCATCGGAGATTTTCTGTCTCGATCTCCAGGCTACGTACCAACATGCTTTTGGTTTTATCCGACAGCTGGCCATCCATCTTCGTAACAGCATGAAGCTGAAAACCAAGGTATGTAATGTCTTGACTATGTTGACCCAGCTTCTCTCACCTTAACCTATCCACAGGAATCTTACAAGCAAGTTTACAACTGGCAATATGTCCACGCCGTCGATTTCTGGTCATTGGTCCTTGCTCGAGCTTGCGAGGCGCAAGGGATCCCCGATGATATCAAGAACGAGAACCTACGACCTCTCATATTCCCACTTGTACAAGTTGCCACGGGGGCTATCAAGTATGTCACCTTGGCCATTCTATGCTGTTCCTATATTCATTTTGCAATAGACTCGTCTCCCACCCTCGATCTTATCCCTTCCATCTGCATATGATACGCTCGCTAACTCACCTGACAAAGCACACTCACACATACATCCCCCTTGCGCCTTACCTTCTACCGATCTTTACTACAGTTCTCACCTCCACCAAATCCAAAGCCTCCACGTTGCGTCCGCTAGATCTTGAGGTTACTCTGCGTGCGCCGCAACAATATGTGAACACGCAAATCTACACAGAAAACCTTGTCCAGGAGGCGACTTTCTTGACAGCGGAGTGGCTCTCTGTTCGCGTCGTTCATGGCAGCATTGCCTTTCCAGATCTCATCGTTCCGATCGTCGTTTCTCTACGTCGGGCGTTGAAAGCCGCACACGTTGCTCCTAAAGTGAGTGCTGCGATAAAAGCCTTGGTGGAACGAGTCGAGGAGAGCGCACGTTGGGTTGCGCTACGCCGCGCTGGAGTATCTTTTGCACCTGGCAATACCGCCGCCGTTGGTCTCTGGGAGGCAGATTTACAACTCGACGATGCACCACTCACCAAATACCTCAGCATCCTACGTAAGGCCCGCGAAAAACAGCGCAAGCTTATTGAAAAGGTATTCGCACAGCTCACATAACGATGCGTTGCATACTGATACCTGACCCCACTGTAGGCACGTAAGGGTGAAGATGAGATCGTCGAAGAGTGATTGCTTCGGAACTTGTTGCCCATCCCATAACGTTGAGCGCGTTGCTACGTCCATCAGGGGCATGCTTCGGCTACTGCTTGCTATGCGGGGATAGGACATCACTATTAACCCACACCAACCTCATGTATGTTGTGCCCCCACATTAGCGCCACCGAATGATATGACAGGTATCGCCTCGGCGTGTAATGATATGCGTACCCCTACGTGTATACTGACCCTGTTGCTCTGAAACAGTTCTTTTGATGAGGTTCTACTGCGCTAATACTACTCTCATTCTAGTCTCTCCGTGGTTGCCGGTCTGCGCACTTCTGAAGGCACATACAGCGTCACAGGGTTCTTACTCCGTTTAGCAAAATGAAATACAACGTGCAACACGGCGGTTCCGAAGTGCCAAACACGAGTCTTCGCTATCGTAGAGGACATCTCTGGGGTTGGACGATAGCCGTAGATTGAATCTATTCTAGATCGGGCCCCTTAGTTGTGAGTGAATGGCAGCAGCAACCCTCCGCCGCCGCCGCCGCCGCCGCCGCCGTCGCCGTGACGGTGTCATCCGTGAACACGCCCTATCGTTCCTCGTCTCGTACATTCCGTAATTGGACATACCATGCCCAATGTTGCAAGCCTGCTCGACGACCTGAATGTATCGCCCGAAGATCTAGCCTACAAGTGCCCAAACACGAGCGGTGAGTGCTCGCCTCTGTGGCATGTAGGGGTAGGGGACGTGCTTCCCCCCTTTCCCCTTCCCCTTCCCCTTCCCCTTCCCCTTCCCCTTGTGTCCTGACCTGCCAACACTCATTGCCTGGATGCATGTACTATTACGGCTATCACGCGGGAGCGGGACTTCCAAATGGCGATATTCTCTCTTACGGTCACGGGGCGGCTCAGAGAATATGCAAACGGTGGCACTGTCAACGTGAACCCAGAACCGTTTCACGGGCAATAATGGCCACCGAGTTGTGATCGGGGAATGGTGGGGGGTGCGACGCAACTTCGATGTCCCGTGGTCGGCCATCTGACAATTCATTCGCTTGCTCTGTTTTAACAGCAGCAAACCCCGCCTGGGCAGTCTTGAACCTGATATGAGAAATAATCCCGGGTGTTTGAGGGGAGAAGGGGGGGTGGGCGTTTCGTTGATTGGGGACCTTGACGGCCGTCATGTGTCGCTGTGGCCCTCTTTACTCGTGCAAATCTGAGAAGCAGCCGTTCGTTCATAGGCCGCACAAACCCCCGCCGTGACAATCGGTCCGCCTTGCGTGTCACCCGAAGTGCGTGATGATGATACTCTAAGTGACTTCCCTTGAGAATGCACACGGCAAGACGGGAGTCCAGCGGCGACCGCGGGATCCAGGTCCAGGACTTGCCGTGTGTCCCTATCGGCCATCTCACCATGTCACGATCAATCATTGTCTGTTTTTCCTTTGGCTCCAACTTGCTTGGCACGAGTATTCCCCATTTGTACTGGATCAAACGTACTATCGTGCAGTTTGAGACCTTTGGAGTTAAGCTCGTGACATATATACATGATGCGATGAGGCATCAAACGTGATTCGTAAAAGTAAAAGTAAAAAAAGCACAAGTAAGCGCGCGACAAAATGAGGTTCAGCATCATCGCGTCACGCGTCATCATTAGACCGACCGTACCGCGCCGTGAGCCACAGGAAGCTGCGCCGCCAGACTCCAGACTCAAGGCACATCACGTACACATACACATACACATGCATGTACAGCAATACAGTAGTCGGGCAGAAGCTTGCAAGTGAGTCCGCTTGACCGCCGGTTACCATCGCCATCTCGAATGCGAATGGAAGCATCGAGTGGACAGTTCGCGCTGCTGTGCGATTTGCTCGCGGCGATCTCTCCATCTGCATCTGGGGTAATACACGACCGCGACCGCGACAGGGCTCCGCGAGGACCGTGTCCGATTTCCTTTCTCTGCCTAGCCAGTCCCACACCGTCCCCGCCCACCCCGGAGAGCTTCGGAACGCCAATGCGCCTTGCTGTCCGACGTATGACAACCGTGGCACAGTAGAAGCTGGAGGACCAGGTCACGGTCACTTCGACGGTCTTCCGTCTTGCGTGTTTTGCCAATACAGTACGCCACCGTCTGCACGCGCGCGCGGTCGCGTTGCCGATTAAGGTTACCCGGCGCACGTACGTGCCCACCTCAGTCCCCGTTTACGCACCGCCTTGTGCGTACAACACAAATCAATCTGTGATATAGTTGTCAGGAAAAAAACGGTGGTCGTACACACATCCCCATGAGGCGAAGCGTGAGGCCCCCCCCCCTCCTTATCACTCGCGCGTTCCCCGGAAATTAAACCCAGACCTACAGTAATTATTGTTGGCGTTGGGCACTGGCACTAGCAATAATCACACGCACGCACGGCGTGCCAATGGTGCCCATCGCCGCTGAGTTGCCACAATATGGCCCCAAGCCGGCTCTGTACTAGTACAGTATATACGTATGTATTAGGCTGGAGAAGAGACCCAGGAACACGGCCCAAGGACATTGTAAAGAGCAATGAAATATCCGTGATCATGATGATCTGACTGAATATCCCGAGTGGTTTTCGTAATGAGGCTGATTGCCGGTTACGCGTTCGTCCTGTTTCTGTTCTATCCTATCCTGTACTACCGTCCGTGGCGCATCTGTCATAATGCTGCTCTAAGTAACGGTTGATGGCACGAATCGTTGGGGCACACAGAAACCCGTTTACCCGGACCCGAACCCCGAAAAAAAAAAAGAACTTTGGCGAGGCCAGTCTGTCGCAAAAGCAGAATTCGTTCGTTCGGTCTTTGCCTCGCTGAGCCTACGGCATTGCTAAATCGGAAAAGGCCGTCTTTCGCCCTGCTGTCAGCGCAGTGCGATGAGGCCAAAAGGCGGGCTTTGCTCGACGCGAGGTAAGTGAGTGATGGTTTCCTGGGGTCTCTGGTTAAGGTTTGAAGGGCAGAGCCAAAAGTCGATAGGTCATTGGGATAGGATACATGTTCTACTACCACATGTTGAAGAAGATCTTCCACCAAGGTCGCCCGATACCTTTGAGACTCTTTTCGTAACCCTCCTTCAGCCGGACGTAATGCAGCGGCCTGGAGGCAGGTCTCAATACCGTTTGCGGGAATGGGACCTTAGAGCGTGTGACGACGAGGCAATAATCAGCGGGGGATGGGACAGAACAAAGAAAAGAGGATATTGGATATTCACTAACCTTGTCCAAGACTTGGTTCGTTTGGAGTGCGTTGGTCGCAGCCACAGCCCTTTCGGTTAGCGCGGGGTGGTCAGCGAGGGCGGAAAGGAACGTTTTCAACTGAAGGTTTGGGCGAAGAGGGTCTGATGGCCATTTTGCGGCGATGTGCGAAAGACGCTGCTGTGCACGCCTGAGATGGTTTATCGACATTGCAGCGAAAGTGCGTGACTCGGTTGTAGGGGACTCTTTCCATGTGGCACGTGAGCTTCCTGTCCTGTGGCTGTGGCTGGCGAGCCTTACCGCTGTTGTGTTTACTCCACACCACCTCAAATGGGCGACCTCAGGTCGCTAAACAGGACGTCGACGTGGAGATCTTACGCCGGTCACCGCTGCTCCCTCTTCTGATCGCAGTTGGCATGGGAAAATCCATTTTCACAAGCAAAGCAGTTCCGTTTCGGACCTCACATGCTCTCACGCATTACGCACTATCAAGCGGCCTCCCATGGGCCAGATACCTTCGATGCAACTCCTCTGATTCATGACAGCGGCGAGCCTTGTCGTCCTCTTGTAATTTCTCTATTTTCTCGGCGCATATCATCCTGCATCGTGATCCGGCGTGTTAGGGCGCTGCCTCAGCATTGGCGTCGTATTTCTTTTTTCGATAGCTGCTGTCGCAGATGACGGTTTTGATCACTTGCGTGTTCCTACCTTCCGTAAGTGGCTGTCGACACCGCCCGTCGTTCTATTCGGTCAAACGTAGCGAAACTTCCGTCGGAAGACTCACATGCCAGTCGGATGATGATGGGCACGCGCGCAATTTCGTAGCTCTACCTTTTTACATCATTGTTATGTTGTCGTTGATTGATGGATGGTGGGCGTCCCTCCCATTCCTGGTACTCCGTTTCTGAATGTTCGAGAAAAGTCTCCCATCGATATGATTGAGACACCTACTCTACTTTCTTTCTCAATCTAACTTATCACCATCTAGAAGTCTCGTCTGTTGGCCCAATAGTCGTTCACGCTTCGGAGTTCTGGGTGGGAATACGACGGAACCAACTCACATTGACACCCAGCGCGGAAGCCCATTTAATTCTGCTTCTGCAGACAAAGTTAAGGTCCTCCTCTCTGAACCAGTCTCACATGACGCAGAAAGATTTGGGTGGCGTTCTCCCACCCCACCCCCAGGATTATACCTGTTACTCCGCGATTGTTCTGCACCCTTCCCGAGTGGCCCGAGTGCAGCCGTTCTATCTCCCTGTTTACCCCATGCCCACTAACTCGTTACGCCATATCCAAGGTACACCCCGCCTTGCCTCGTCAGCGTGATCTATTTGATAAGATCTTTACTGGGCCACCGTCTCCGGCAAGGGTACAAGTCCAACACCTTCCAAGCCCGATCGGTCTGTGCTCCTCTTTTTCCAACACAAATGGACCAATCCAATCGTTCGATCAATTTCATGGCATGGGATTCATACTACTGCCGATCACACCTTTCCTATTTGCGAATGCGAAAAAGTCTCCGCACCTTTCTCCTTTCTGCTTTCTGACGTTCTTGAATTTCATCGCGGGGTCATCGCAACGGCATCACCCGACTTGTCGTGAAATTTTTTTGGTGTGCATCATCGATTGTTAATGAGACGACGGTAAACTATTATGCGCTGTCTGTCTGGGGTCTGGGAAACGCTCCGTCTAGATCGCAAAGGAGATAACGTTCATGGATCTGCGTGCCCGTGCCGTCAGCGTCAGTGTCAGTACGACTAATTATTTTTTTTAATTCTTTCTAGAAGGATCAGAAGAGGATAGCAGCATCATAATAGAGACACAACGGGTTTTATATTACGCCTGGTTGTGCTGTGCTGTGCTGCCCGAGGCGCCCGCCGTTGTGGGGAATTACGGAATTACTATAATCAGACTCAGACTCGGGCGCCCCTGGCCAGCACAGTTGCTGTTGTTGTCGTTGTACTGTGTACCGTACGTTACCACCTCAATGTCGTGTTGCGGGTCCTCTCGCTCGGACAATCACAACAGCAGGGGCACCGCTATTGGCACACTCCATCCGTTCCCCATCTCTCAGCAACCGGTCCCGCATCCAACAATCGACCCCTTTCATGAGAAACCCCTTCCTAGTCCCAGCATTTCCCCTCCTCCACAGGCACATTCCTTTCCACGCCTGAACCGTAGTGCGCCTGCGCCTTCCCCACCACCCTCATCTACCGCACATGGCTCGGTCATATCGTCTCCCCCACCCCTAGTGTCACAATTGGGCACCTTTAATCGTACCCCGAACGCTGATGCTGTCAATTCCATCGGCGCGTTGCGACGGCCTTCTCCGTCGTACCCGACATCTGGTAGTCCGAATTTGCTCTCGACTTATCAATCATCTGCGCCCGTTCCTGCCTCGTTACCACCCCCAGACGAAGGGAAAATGTCCGTTGCCATCGATTTTGGTGAGCGTCGCGCGCTCCTGTACACGCTGCGCCTCGAATTGACAGTTATGGTTCAGGAACTACTTTCTCTGGTGTGGTAAGTGCATCTGCCACCTCCGCCGTAAGCCCCGCCGAAAAGACGGATTGTACGCCACACACAGTCGTACGGCTCGTCGCGTATTGCAGCCGGAAAAGTACAACAAATTTTACATTGGCCGGGATCGATGGAGACGTTTAGGAAAGTCCCCACCTGTCTTTTGTATGACGAACGCGGACAAGTTCTCGCATGGGGGTTGGAAGCTAAAAATACTAACCTCGTACCAGGGTCCATCAAATGCGAATGGTAAGTGGCTGCAAGGGCCATCATTTAGATCCTCGACCTCGAACATTTTTGCAGGTTCAAGCTGTTCCTCGAGCCTCATGCACTCCGAGATCAGAGCATGGTCGACCCCCGATTACCTCCTTTACCAGTAAGGAAGGAAGCGCCGACGATCGTGTGAGTGAGCTAACGTACCTCTCTACAGCCGGGAAAGAAGCCCATCCATCTCATAGTGGACTTTCTTTATTGCATGTGGGAATACGCAAAAGAGCAGATAACCCGCGAGATCGGCGCTGTTGCGGACCTTGGTAAGAGAAAATGCGCTTCATCCTCGCTCTGCACTTTTCCTGAGATGTCATGGTAGACTCGGCTGACATCTGGTTAACGGTTCCTGCCGCCTGGGACGCCCGCGGATGTGATATGATGCGTGAAGCAGCGATCACCGCCGGCCTTGTCCGCTCAGTAGGTGCACGAGACCGCGACTGGCGTGATCGGCTTCACATTATCACGTACGCTTCTTTCTATGTGTGCCCTGTCAGTCAAGATTGCACACAATAATTGGTAATCCAGTGAACCCGAGGCGGCGGCGGTGCACTGTGCGCACTTGACAGACCTTCACAAATTGAAACCCAGTCAGATATTCATGATTTGTGACGCCGGAGGTGGTACTGTTGTGCGTGCTTTATTTTTGTCGTTGTCGGTCCATCCGAGCCGCGCCTGACCGTTGCGGTGTCTCCGCAGGATCTCGCGGTTTACCAGATTCTCGGTCAACTGGCCAACCTGGAGATTGCTGAGATGTGTGCGCGCTCGGGGGCTAATTGCGGTTCCCTATTTCTTGATTTACGCTTTCGCGAGCTCGTGCGCACGTTGCTTGTCGACCACCCTTCACACTTGGATGCGGCTAGTTTGGCTTATTTTATGCACACTTTTAGTGAAACAGAGAAGATTACGTATAGGGGTGAAATCGATGACAGTGCGCTGGAACCTGATGTTTACCTGCCTCCGCCGATTGACGCAACTCTCCCCCCCCCTTTTTTTTTTTTTTTCGTAGACACTATGTTCAACTTTACGTGCTTCAACGTGGAAGACCCGCATGACCCCCAGGTTGGCTTGTTCAACGGAGAGCTTTCTATTCCGGGAAACCTTCTACGCCGAGAAGTGTTTGACCCTGTCGTAAACCAGGTGAGGTACCTCGTTGACTTGTTTTGTTTTACGATTCAATTCTACTCGTGGGCGGGAAGCCATTACGTATATTGTGTGCCGTAGTTGGACTAATTCTTGCTGTTATGCAGGCACTAGAGCTTATAGAAGTGCAAATGAAGAAGGTCAATCAACGCATTGATGCCCTCCTTCTCGTGGGAGGCTTCTCCGGAAGCGGCTACCTGTTCAAGAGGGTCGAAGTCAGTGGCGTCAATGAACGCTGTAGTTTACACCAGAGGGAGAAATATTCTGAATGTGATTTCCTGTGCCCAGGAACGCTTTGGTGGACGAGTAAGGGTCATTGCGCGTCCCTCGGATGCCGATACAGCCACGGCGCGCGGCGCAGCACAATATGGTCTGGCACGCCGTCCGCTTGTATCTTCTGTGGTTGCGCCTCGATCATACATGATGAAGGTGGGCTACATGGGCACGATTACGTATCTAGTTTAACCTGCTCACTTATTGTTGTGATCCGAACGTTAGGTCAAATTACCTGCGGAACAGGAAGATTTCATGAAGCGCCCAGCATACGTTTCCCAGAATAACGCTGGGATTCCCATTTGCGAGAATAGGTGAAACCGAACGGTTCGGGCATGTTAATCTCTGTAATATTAACGAATTATTTCTACAGGTTGCAGTATTTGGTGGCGAAAGGCGCTATTCTACGCAAAGGGTTCGTGAGCTTCGCTACTGGCAGCGTTATTTCCGGCTCATCCCCGTTGCAGCCAGAAGATCAAGACAAAGTTCTGGTGAGTGAAGAGATCAGATGTATGGGGTTAATTTTGAATGAGATTGGTTTCTCCTGGAAGTAAATACTCGCAAACACCACAAGGTTGGTGATCGTGACTTTTGGAAGACAAATTGATTTCATATCCATCCCCACATCCCCACACCCACAGACCGCGTTTTTGTGGCTACGATGTATACGTCAGATGCTGACAAGATCATGCGGTACACGGATGAGGTGCGTAAACGGCTGACCCCGAGGGGAAGGTGATGGAAATATCTGATATGTGCTTCTCAAAGGGTGAGACGGCGGAGCTATGTAAATGGACAGTGGACATTGGGTCATTGCCCTCGTTCCAGGAGAATGCCAGCATGCCTTCGCAGAACGGATTCTATACGGGTACGTGGTGTGGCACCGGCACTCATCAAGATGACAATGAACTTTTCCGCACGCAGATTTTGAACTCGGCCTTGAACTTGACGGTGCGGAAGTCCGCGGGATCTTATTATATGAAGAACGAGAATGGGGCCGGGTAGTATTTGATATGTTGTCTTGACCACTTGGACATTGGGTATAGTGTGCGTGTATTTATTTATCCCAACGGAAATTGGGTAAAGGGATTTCTCTCGGGAGATGCCGGCGGAGAATGCCGGCGGACTCTGGATCTGGAAAATGAAGGCGCGGCGGAACTGAGAAGCGGAAACGGAGAGGTGGTCAGGCGGGTCAGGTGGTCCTGCTGTCCGCGTCCGCAATAAATTTTATTATGACAAAGGTGACAAGAGATGACAGAGATGACAGTGAGGCCAACAGGGCTGTGCCATGTCCCGAACCCGACCCTTACACACCTAACTGGACTGGACCGGTCATGCAAACGGCAGCGCGGTGCCATGTGGCGCCGCCCGTGGACAGGTTGATGTCTCCAATGATCATGCATCGGAAGCAAGTTTTTTTCACAGGTCCCGCGGATCGGTGGCTCGTTTCGCACTCCGTAACGTGCTTTGGATTGGATTGGACGTGGAGTCATCGAAAGCGGATGAAGGCGGATGATCGCGTGTTTGCCTTATCGGATTAATTTGCTGTTGCTGTTGGTGCTCAAAGGTGCGCGCTCTCGCGATGTGCTGCGGACGGCGATGCGGGGAGGGGAGGCCTCGCCGTCCGTGGACCTGGTATCCTGGTTGGTGGCACGCAAAATCCGATGAACAACAGCCAACAACCAACAGCAACAGCAATAGCAACGAGCGCCATGAGCCGGGCATCGCTGAACCCGGACGGGCCCCGGGTGAAACCGAGTGAGATCTCGTACGGCTAGTTGGTTTGGCCTCAGAGACAAGTCAAGTCGCTCAGTTCCTTGGCTCACTGACTGATGCAGATATGCAGATGCAGATGCAGATTGCCGCAATTGATCGGGGCGACGTCCGACGTCCAATGATCCACACACCCGTCCATCTCCCCCTTCAGCCCCCAGAGAAAAAAATTAAAAAAATTAATTCTATAAAGCCTGCTCTCGACTCGAAACACAGCACTTCACGTCTCCGTCGCGAGTCCCCGTGCCGGCCATGTCCTTCCCTCCTTTGTCGCACATCCCTCTTGCCCAGCTCTATAGTCTTCTCCAGCCCATCACCATCGACCGATCCCACTCCGCCGCCGTCTTTCATAACTGGGGCCGCACTTTCACATGCGCACCCTCCTCCGTCTTCCGGCCCAACTCTGAGGACTATCTTGACCTCATTCTCGAGCTTGCACGTCGCGAGAGGCAGACCGTACGCGCCGTCGGCGTCGGCCACTCACCCAGTGACCTTGCCTGCACGTCAGGTTACATGGTACAGATGCATCAACTCGACAAGATCATCGAGGTACGCTTTCGCCGAGCTAGCTTATCTTATTCAGTATATTATGTATATGGCCACTCCTGACCTGACCCTGCCCGGAAGCCCGGGATCTTTTTTTCCCCGCTCACTGATTTATCACCCAGGCACAGATCCCTAATCTGACATCCTTCTTCCACCCCTCAGGTCAATGCCGAGAAAGGCTATGTTCACGCTCAAGGTGGGGTCACGCTCCAGCACCTCCACGCCACCCTTGAAGCCCGTGGCCTTGCCATGATCAATCTAGGCTCAATTTCCGAACAGACTCTAGCCGGCATGCTCACCACCGCTACCCACGGCACAGGCGCCGACCACAAAGTCCTTTCCACTCACGTGCAGTCCGTGCGCCTACTCTTGGCTGATGGCACAAAGGTCACCTGTTCCCGACATAGCCGGCCAGACATCTTCTTGGCCACGCTCTGTGGTCTGGGCAGCACCGGGATCATCCTCGACATCCGTATGGCGGTGTGCCCCGCGTTTCGTCTGCGAGAGGTGCAAGAGACATTCAAGTTCGATGACGTCATCGATCAGTTGGACACCGTCGCTCGCTCGGCCGAGTTTGTCCGCCTCTGGTGGTGGCCGCAGGCGGGCGACATCCGGGTGAGCGCCATGGATAAGACCCGAGAGGTAAGAGGTACACACGAGTGCCCAGTCCGACGCGATCTTTCTCATCGCCCGCATGATTATAGCCCAGGCGCCCATTGGGAAGTTGGCTCTGGCACTCACTAATTGGATATCACGTTATTCAATTTTTGCTCTTCCTCGGCCTTTTTATCCCTCGTTTGAACATTTCGATTGGTCGATTTTCGTCTTGGCTTGTCAGAGATAAGACGGTATCTGTTGATGACAGCCTAAGGGTTTTCAATATAGACTGCAAGGTCCGCGCCACTCCCCCCCCCTTTCCGTCTTAATTGGTTACAACTGACGCCGCCCACGCTGACAGTACCGCCAATACACGATTGAATGGGCAGTACCGTGTTCGCATGCCCAGTCCTGCTTACGTGAATTGCGCGACTGGCTCGACTGGGAATTTGCAGACCCTCAGGGTCTACGCCCTCATTGCAGTCTCGAGATCCGATTCTCGGACGCCGACGATATCTGGTTGAGTCCCAGCTATGGTCAAAGGACGTGTTGGATCGGGATCGTGCAATACAAGTGTGTCCCATCTTTTTCCGCCGTGGTGCCCCTCGTGATCGCTCACAAGCGTCGTCACATGCAAAGGCCCTATGGTTTTAATGTACCATATCGCGCCCTCTTTGAGCGCTTCGAGCGCATAATGACCCGTTATCGCGGCCGCCCGCATTGGGCAAAGACGCACAACCTACGACCGGACGCGCTGTCCGCGCTGTACCCACGCTTCGAATCGTTTCGAGGCTTGTTGAACGAGATCGACCCAGAAGGCATCTTTCGTAACGAGTATGTGTCTCGCCACATATTTGGGGCAACAGACGCGCGCTTCGGTGAGCGCGTCTTCAAAGCGCGGCCATGAGCGCTCCCGGGGTGCCACAGCTCAATGCGTGCAAATGGGGTT
>QFEA01000937.1:0-20664 GCA_003315975.1 Lactifluus echinatus | reverse complement strand
GGTGATGTTATGGTTTCACTGTTTTGGTCCCCATAGACTGATTCAAGCGTTCTCTGAACGCTTTACTTATTGGTTCACTGGATCGATTCATCTCATGACTGGTTTGTTGACTTGATACTTTTCGGAGCTTATAGTTCTGATCTGGAAGTAAAAATAGTTGTTTTATTTTTCTTAGAAATTTCTACTGAAATTTCTCTTCTCATTTTTCGTACTATACTGTTTTGAGACTGGGAACTAGCACCTTTAGTACTCCCTAAAGGGACGACTCTTGTGTATAAAAGAGCCAGCTGTGGACCCTAAGTCCCCAGCTTCGGCTTAAGCTTCATTCGAATCTCAACCGCTTTTGCTCTCCTGCCATTATTAATAAGGAAGTCCTCCTTCCTTATTAAGTGTTTGCTCTCATCTACTTCAAGAACGAACTTGGACTTGACTTAGTAATAAAGTCTTTGACTTTATCTTGACTAAGTCGTGCGTCCACTCTTCTAGAGAGCTCTCTAGAACCCGAACCCAGTCTACTTGCTTAGGGCAAGTCAACTTTGGACTTGTGTAGCAAGTCAGCCAAGTTACCGATCCTCAAAGTCGCACTTCGCGCTACAGTCCTTGAGAACCGTAACACCCAGACCATGGTCTTGCCTCGAAATTAATGTATGGCAAAAAGCGGTCAAAGTTTCATATCACCATTGTATTTGGTTGCAATGCCGATGGCAGTGAGAAGCTGCCTATTTTTTATATTGGAAGGGCAAAGAGCCCAGCATGCTTTAAAGGGAGATCACCACCTCAACGTGGGTTTCATTACCGCTTCAACAAAAAGGCTTGGATGACGTCTGAGCTATTTGAAGAGTATGTATACACAGCTTTATTATTCGGAATGTAATACTAAAGTGCTACACAGATGGATAAAGGAAATTGACCTCCGAATGATTCGAGATGGGCGTCGCATCTGTCTTCTCCTTGACAACTTTTCTGGACATCTAATCAATTACGAGCCTCGCAACATTCACCTGGAATATTTCAAACCTAATATGACCTCACACATCCAACCACTCGACGCAGGCATCATTCGCTGTTTCAAAGCACACTATCGCCAGGGTTTATGCATGCAAGCCATAGATTTAGATGAGGCTAATGAAGCAAATATCTACAACCTAGACCTCCTTGAGGCAATGTATTTAGCGAAGGAGGCCTGGGAGTCCATTACACCCTCTACTGTCGCACATTGTTGGAATCATACTAGGATTCAGCCGTAAGTTTAATATGTGCTCATAACTACACATCAATGCTTACCTATTCATTGGCCTATAGTGATCCCAATACCACGACTATAACCACAAATGGGGCTTCCAGTATTGACCCACGTTATGATGATGATGCCTGGAGCATTATTCGTCAGTTTGCAGTTGATGAGGTGATGACCTTACCTACTGTGGAACGCCACCTTCAAGACCACCTAGGAAGTCGATATGTACACCACCACTGGACTGAGGCATTCAAAGTAATCATGGATGCTGAAGGCGATGTGTCAGCTGCTCTTCTAAGTCTTGATCAAGTGAAAAAACATACCCAAGTGACGGTTGCAAAGTCGCATCCATTGAAAATCAAACTCCCAGCTTGTATAAAGCCCAAACAGCTCAGGGACATTGAAGATGAGTTATTGAAGTCCATTACACTGCTCCAAGAGCGTCGACGAATCAATGGTACCATACCTGCACTTGATGACCTCATTGAGCTGCTAGAGGAGAGGGTAGTGGAAGACTCACCTTATAAGTTTGCTGGAGGGGATCAAGAGATTGTTGCCCATGTTAGAGATCAACTGGGAGCCAAAGAAGGTGATGTTACTGAGGTTGGCAGTGAAAGCGATGACAATGAAATCCTGGAGCCAGAAGTCAGCACTGTCGAGCTGATGGGACTTTGTAGCCAGTTGGAGAGCCTCTGTCTGGCCAAAGTTGGAGAGATCCCTGGTGCATTGGATGTCACAAGGGATCTTCGACGCTTTCGTGGACAGTTGCAAAAGGTACAGCAGGCTAGCGTACAGCAGGTAACACTCGAAAGGCTCTGGGGCCAAAGCATTAATTAGATTGTCACACGTGTCACACAGAGTGACGTCCGTAGTCCTGCATAAATCTCATACTGCATTGAACTTAGGGTCAAATCTTCATTATGCAGTATGAGATAATCAACTGTACTCAACTCGATCCTCGCCTGGTTTGATATTGCCACAGTGGGACTCGTCCCACTCGTCTGGTCAACACCGATAGAGCTGGGCGGGCAGGGTCTGACTCTAGCATACATCGATCTGTGGATGTCCGCGTATGGCGTGGGAAGTGCCACCTTCCCGCTCGTCTTGGTTCTTTATTAAGCGCTGTAGTGCGCTTCGGCCCCCAGCGCGTCATTATCACCGGTGTCACCTTGCTCGCAATGACGTATATCTTATTCCCGTTGGAGAACCTCGTAGCATGGCGCGCAGCTGGTGGAGCCGCGAGTGCGGCGGTATGGTCGCTCTTCGTCGTTGTGCTAAGTTCGTAAGTTCAAAGATTGAAAGGATGCTTCGGCATTGCGCAGGTAAAAATATTACATTTTCATGTTTCGTGGTCCTATCCCATACAGTTGATCATGAAAGTACTCGTAGAACGTTAAATGTTCCTGCGTAACCCTTGGAGCTGCACATAATCATAATAGTTTCCCCGCCGAGCAATCAGTTCGTCGTGTGTGCCAGATTCGCTTACTACACCATCCTTGATGAAGTATCTGTAAATGTAAAACCACAGACTTCAGCGCGATCGCACTGACAAGAATGCATCATGACACCTACATGCAATCAGCATTCTGAATCGTTGATAATCGATGCGCGACGACAATCGTGGTCCTGCCCCTCGCTGCGTCGTCGAGAGCAGCTTGAACGACTTTCTCCGAATTCGAATCTAGCGCGGAAGTCGCCTGAAACAATTAACTATTTATTTCCTGAGGAAGCAGGCATGATGCTGATTACTAACCTCGTCGAGTAACAGGATCTTAGGATTGCGGAGCAGCGCTCGTGCAATCGCGATCCGTTCTGATCCTTTCAGACAACGGGCAGATCAACGACAAACAAGTGACACTTACGTTTCTGGCCGCCTGATAACTGACGTCCCTTGCCACCAACATTCGTCTCAAAACCGCTGCAACCAAGTTAAGTAAAGGGACTCGCGAGAGAAATGCAAAGTTGATGCCCACTCAGGCAGAGATTGGATGAAGTCGAGGATATTCGCATTGCGGCAAGCATCTTCGATCTCCTGCTGGGTCACTTCAAGGATTGGCTTTGTCGCACCCAGGAGGATATTGAAACGGATAGTCCCTGCGTAAAGAGTCTAGTAGATTTTAGATAGAAAAGCTAGTGAACGATCAGAGATGGACGGCACTGACAGGCTCTTGAGACACGAGCGCAAGGTGCTTGCGATATTCTTGGACGTTGAGTTCCGAGATAGGTTGGCCATCGATCAACACGCTACCGGACAACGGATCGTAAAATCGCTCGACAAGTTGAATGCTAAAGGACGTCAACAAGTGAGACGGCATGTTCGTGCATTGTGGACTATAACTTCTTGACCAACTGACACAGTACTCTTTCCACAGCCACTGGCTCCGACAAGAGCAACACAAGTGCCAATATTCACAGAAATATTAAGACCACGAAGAACACGAACCCCAGGTCGCGTTGGATAGCGGAAGTGAACGTCTTGGAAGCGGATGTGGCCTCTGACATCTGGTAGGATCTTTCCTTTTGTCGAATCTGCGTCGACGTTAGACCGGGCGTCAAGTAGGCGAATTACATCCGAGGCGGCGCGATGCGCCGAGGAAACATCGGGTACGAACTCGAACGCGTGTCCAGCCTCCATAGTCCCGAAGACGGTCGCCTGTTCCAAGTCGTGCCGACTCAGTGCATGTACGTCTATAAAATCATCCCAACTCACCACAAGACCAGTGAAGAACTCGTTCGGGGTGAATTCTCGGTATGACACAAGACGTGAACCGTACCAGAACACCAGCGACATCACAAGAAAAAAAAAAGACTGGGAGAGAGAAAACAAAAGATTGCTCCAGATAGCGGATCGGTTCAATTTGCGAAGAGGTTCTTCGAGACTCTTGCTGTAAAGTTCTAAGAAATCGTCTTCACGCGTGAGAGACGCAACAGTGCGAACTGCTCCAGCGGCTTCACACGCCAGTTGTGCAGAATCCTCATGAGCCTTCTTATTGAACTGCTCCTTGAGAACGATGACGCGCTGGTAGAGGATAAATTCAATTCAGTGAATAGAGAAGGTAGGCCATCGCCGCCTACCAGACGTATGTAGCCGGTTGATAGGAGAAAGGGGATACATGCTATGTAAAGTACTCAGCGTTGATGTTAATAAGGAGCGAGTAGATGGAGGTAGTACCGAGTGCGACGAGTCCAACTTTCCAAATATAAATCAGACCGATGATGAGACCCGCTGCAAGAGCCGCGATTGTTTGAACTATACTGAATGAAAACAATGAGGAGTATCGATGTGAGGGTAACGCCGACACGTACAGTCCGAGAGTGACGCCAGCCAGGCCACTGATTTTCTGTGGCCCTTCGCTTAGATTAGATACGATGGCCCCAGACTTACATGATGAATTGACGGGCAGGCCCTCCTAAGAACACCAATTTACTCACGTTGTTCTCGCCTTTGTCAAAATGCTCAACTGAAAATACCATCAGAACATCCCATCATACTCTAGAGAACACCCACTGTTTTGTCTGATGGTAGCACGGAAGCTCAGAGAGCGTAATTTGCTACCGAGGGACGCGGCGGAAGTGGCAAACAGGTAATATTGCACGACCGTGCTAGCCGCAGCAAGTATTGCGATGACAAAAGACCTGTGATGTGGTGTGTACAAGTCATTCCTGAGGCAGACAATTACTGATGGGCGATACTCGCCATAGAGCACTGCGATCACTCCATTTACGGCGTTCATGAGTACTGGGGTTTGAAAAGTGTGTCACACCCCCGGCTGTGTTCGTCGGTCGTACACGTTTAAATGTGCATCCACGCGCTAGCTGGGGAGTTTGTTCTACGCACCCCATACAATCCCGAAAGCCGGAATAAGGCATCCACTCACTGTTAGATACTAGTGAGCAATCGGAATCATCCCAGAGAACGAACCAAACCGGATATACCTATAGTGAAGAGGGTACCAAATACATAACGTTTCCAGACGTCTTGGTTTATCCTTCCCATTCGTTTGAAAAGATAGAACATGCTATACTCCTTCTTGCGCTTCCCACTCTTTTCTTCTTGGCGTTGCTCACTGATCTGACTCACCAAAGACCGTTGCGACTTGATCCCGCCGAGTCGAATTCCACCGAGTACCGGCTTTTCGATATTATTCGCAACCTCAGCAACTTGATCATAACCTTGCTTGATGTCGTCCGTGTCATCCATGTCGTCGTCGTCGTGCGTTTCACGGAGTCTCTGCGCAGCGACTAGGCGCGAATAAGAGCCATTTTCATTCCGAAGCAGTTCATCATGTTTGCCTTGCTCTAAGATTCCATCGTTACCCATCACATATATACAATCAGCATTCTGAATCGTCGACAGCCGATGAGCAATCGTGATCGTTGTTCGCCCTGTCAACTCCGAGTCAGGCACTTACATTCAGAGACAGGCGTATGCGATCGCACCTGCTGCAGCATTTTCGAGTGCATTCTGAACAATACCTTCGGACTGTGTGTCAAGTGCAGACGTCGCTTCATCCAAAAGTAGAATCCGAGGGTCCGACACGATCGCACGTGCAATCGCAAGTCGTTGCCTTTGTCCTCCGGAAAGGAGGAATCCACGTTCACCAACTAGGGTGTCATATTCAAGGGGAAGCATCGAGATGAATCCATCTGCATTGGCTTTGACGCAAGCCTCCTTGATCAGTTGGAACTTTTCCTCAGGCGTTGCATTCTGATGACGGGTGCCATTCAGACCGTGCTCCACGTTTTTGCGGATGGTGGTGGAAAATAAGATTGGCTCCTGAGACACGAGTCCGATTTCCGAACGAAGCCATTTCAAGTTCAAATGTCGTATGTCAACACCATCCAAGCGGACAGAGCCAGAAAGAGGATCATAAAAACGCTCGACAAGGGAGACAACGGTAGACTTTCCAGATCCAGAAGCACCGACGAGTGCGGCAGTCTTTCCTGCAGGGAATGTAATGGTGAGATTCTTGATAACCTGGACCCCTGGACGGGATGGATAATTGAAATCCACATTTTCGAAAGTGATCTCGCCAGTGACTTGGTTCGGCTTGAGCCCGTCTTCGCTGGATGAATCAATAAGAGGCACTCTGTCGATAGTGGCGAAGATATTCGCTGCAGCGCCACGAGCCCGGGTAATAGCTGTGAACGACACCAATTAGCCCTATAGTACATAATCCTTTTTCCTCTGAACCCTACCCTGAATCTCCGGGGCTATAGTCAACATCGAAATGGATCCGATAAGGACTGCAAAGATGGCGTTGATAACTTGGCTAACATCTGCATGACCCTCATTGATGAGAGTACCGCCGAAGCTAAACGCTGGACAGGGAAACGTAAGTCGCGTGACGGACAGAAAATCACATGACACATGACTTAACCAACTGCGTAAGCGCAATAGACAATGAAGTAAATTCCGGCAAAACCACAACCGTTGGACAATGCAATTCGGCAATCCATATCAAATGCTTTGAGGACGGGAACGTCGTACAGTGATGCAAGCACGTTCTGCATGTCGAAGGCTTGTGCGGTACGGATTGTGGATACAACTTCTTCTGTGAGAGTGCTTCCTTCAATAATATGTTCGAGAGAGCGCCTACGTGAGATCAATTTATGAAAAAAAAAACAATAAAACAGCAATAGAGTCGGGAAATAGGACGCACTGCGTATATTTGGATGTGAATCTATTCATCAAGACACCGGTGATAACCATGCAAGGTAGGATGTAACACAAGGACAGAGCCATCCGCCAGCACCTCGCGAACGCCAAGATAATACCGGTAAAAAATGCAGCAAGATATCTGACCGTCAATGCAACCTTTTCAGATATACCCTGCTGCACTAAATCTAGAAAGACGCGTTTACGCGGTCAATATTTTGATATATGTAGTGTGGCGAGAAATACACAGACGAGTATCTGTCTGGATGCGGGTGGTAATTTCACCAGGCCCAACCTTATCAAAGAAGGCAATGTCTTGACGGAGGATAGCCTTGAAATAGAGCTCTCGAATACGCTTGGCAGCCACCTCTGCAGTGTAAACCCAGATACACATGTATATATAATTGCAGAAAAACATGGCTATGCCTGCGCGGAGAAATGAGTTGGAATTGAAATCATCTAGATGGAATGTGGCGGGTTTTCACACACCGATATAAACCAAATAATAAGCATCCTTGGCTGCGACGCGACGGAACCCCTCTGCAACATAGTCTACCTCGGTGGACGACTGTACGTCATTAGGAGTGATATTTTGGATCGTGGCGGTGAAGTTGAGGAACGCCTGGGTAAGGTTACCAAATGGCAGACTCATGAGAGGCTGGTGTTAGGGTCCCCCACTAGTCATTTAGGTTGTTATAGTTTTAAAGTAAAAATGGTTCACCTCAGCTGCCCCACTAGCTACTGCGGCTGTGAGACCAATTCCATTGAGAACGAGCTCTGCACGAGTGGAATAGCTGGGAGAAAGCATTAAAAGAGAATGTCCATATGAGGCGGATTGAAACGAGGACAGACCGGAAGAGATTGATGAACGAGACGGGCTCTAGGCTTTCTTCGAGGGGTACGGTAGGGCAAAAGTCAGCAGACGTGCGCACCTCGGCTGAAGAGGAAGAATCAGAAACCCTCATCTAAAAGGCAAAGATGGGCACCCAAGAGATATCTGCAGGATTCCGAACGCATTAAATAGCTCTCGACGGGTATAAATAATCTGCTACATCCCCATCTACATCAGAGTTTTCAGAAGGGCTGCTATTGGGACGCAGACTGAGGCAGCGGCTAGCCGATGCAATTTGTAACGTGAGCTGTAATATTAATATTAATATCACCCGCTAAATAATCATTTTAACTAGATAAAAAAAGATGTGCTTACTCCTTGAACTCTATAAGGCAGATGGTATAGGGATGCCGACGAGTAGTCTTTCATCACGCTCATCACATCCTGCCAGCTCAGTGACCCCATGCACTCTGGGCGCATTCATGAATAATAACGCCCGTGTAAGCAGCACCTTCCAAGTCTCGATGCGACAGCAACTGAGTAGCAGAAGCAACCAGGAAACTCTACAAAGCCTGAAGGCATTTCCAAAATATAAAGCAATGGGCAATGGGATGCCGATTGGGTCCTGCAGGTCATCCTACAAACTGCCGAACATCACGTTTCTGACTGCCCACTACAGTACTTAACCGCTTTTCCGTTGAGTAGGTCACAAATATCACAAATACGTACGCCAACGACATCTCTCGCATGCCAAGCCGCGGCCTCGGTATGGGTGTATGATACGCCTTGACACGGGCCATGCTCGCATCATCTACAAAATGACAATTATTGCCGCGGCGATGTGATTTCTCAGGTCACCCGTTCACCCTATGTACGTGGTTAGTTTCACACCTTCGATTGTGCTGCGCTCTGATGCGTTAGTAGATACAGCGCAATGGAATAATCGGCATACTAGCATGAAAGGGCTGTATGTATCACGTTACAATAGAGGATTATTCAATGCTCTATATAGCAAAATTTTCCGAAAATGATGCCGCGCCCCTCCCGCGGAGGAAGCGTCGATAAGATATGATGAATAATGACGACTGTGTCTCGGACTCAATTTTGTTCATGTGCAGCAGCGGTCACGTGGTCACCGTCAACACGTGCACGTGAGACATCGTCGCGGCCGCCGCGGAAGAAGCTCGGAGCCTGTGCTGTACGAACCATCAACTTTTCGTAAGGATGGCTTGTTCAACTCTTGTAACTCCGCAGGAGGCATAACTGTAAAATTCTTGATATATATACAAGCCCCCACGATATCGATGTGATGATCGATTGACATATGATTTTACTCCTTTTCAAACTCGCCGCGTGTGGGCTCTTAGCCTTCGCCAGTGTGGTCTTTCTCATCCCTCTCAGGCACAGGTTCAGACAGCGGCATCTCTGGAAGGTGCCTGGACCCCCAATCCCTTCATTTCTCTGGGGTGAGCTAAGTCTGGTTTATCAGAGATCATACTGATGAGGGGAAAGGTCACTTTTACCGCCTGTTTAGTCCATATGCCTTCCCATTTCACGAAAGGCTACGCCAAGATTATGGTAGGGTTGCACGGATCCATGGGTTTTTGGGGGTATGTTTGCCATTAGCCGCACAAGACAACCTTCACGTCTCATGATCAACACCGATCGTGCGAACAGGACATACAACTTGTGGTATCTGACCCAAAGGCCTGTAACAACATCATCATTAAAGATCAAGCCATCTTCGAGGAAACTCGGAGCTTCCTTGCGTGCGTTCACTTATCCCAACGCTTCTCAGATGCGACTTGATAATTCGAGCAGTGTGAATATGCAGGTGTTCGGTCCAGGGCTCCTTTCCACGTTGGGTAAGCACTTGTGTCACTCATTTGATGTATGGCTTCATGGATTATATGATTTCTCAGGAGACCAACATCGTAAGCAACGGAAAGTACTAAACCCGGTATTCAACATCAAGCATATGCGATACATGGTCCCCATTTTCCATCGAGTTGCACGACAGGCACGTTCACGTTCATAAGCTTGCATCCGTGGGATAGTCAGTGATCATGCAAAACATGCTGGCAGCTTCGAGAGAAGTTCGAGTCGATCTTGTCGAATGGCTCGCAAGATATCAACGTCGCCGACTTTATGGGCAAGGTAGCACTCGAACTAATTGGGCAAGCCGGAATCGGGTATTCCTTCGGCACGCTCGAAGGCAGAAATGACTGCTTTTGCAATTCCCTCAAGGAGTATTTGTGCGCATGCGGTTTATACGTTGGCACCGAACTGACCTCTTTTCTGGCAGCCCTGCTATATCTTCCCTTGCGATACCACGTACCCTATATCCTTATGTTTATGGGGTATTCCACCCGAAATTTCTAAGGTATATGGGTCAAATTCTGCCGTGGAGAGGCTTAAATCGTGTGATGGAACTTGCCGATACTATGCATGCCGGAGCGAGAGGCGTCTACGAGAACAAAATGAGGCTTATACAATCAGTTGATGACCCCGCTGTCAAGAACGTCGGGGATAATAGGGACATAATCAGTGTACTACGTGCGTCCATCCAATCTATATTTTTCAGTCGGAGGTCTGATGTAACCCCACCGAAGTGCGAGCCAATGCGTCCACATCTGAGGAAGACCGACTGAGCGAAGAGGAAGTGATCGCGCAGATAGTGTACGCCATGATCCACCCTGGATGGGTGGACAACTCTGACGAGCAGCGTAACCATCCAGTACCCTGCTTCTCGCAGCCACAGACACGACTTCTAACGCCCTCTCCCGCATCCTACATCTCCTTGCTCTCCATCCTGATGTCCAAGATAAGCTCAGAAGCGAGCTGAGACAAGCCTGTGAAGAAGACGAGGAGCTCGGCCACGATGAGCTTGTCTCTTTACCTTACTTGGAGGCAGTTTGTCGCGAAACTCTACGCGTGTACGTACGAGTCGCCTCGTCTCGCGGCGGAATGAATAATCCTCAACCACAAATCAGCTATCCCCCTATACCCGAAGTACTGCGAACGTGTGTGGTTCCTGCAAACTAAATGCCCCTTCCCACATCCCAGCGCACTGACGAAAAAATGGCAGCACACGAAGCGACGTCGTGTTGCCACTGTCCAAGCCGATCCGTGACGCCGATGGGCGCCTGATCCACGAGCTGTTCATCCCCGATGATACAAACGTACTCGTCCATATATACAACCTGAACCGCGACCCGTTGATTTGGGGGGACGACGCGGCTGAGTGGAAGCCAGAGCGTTGGCTAGCACCGCTTCCCGAAAGCGTCGCGGAATCGAACATTCAAGGTGTATATGCGAACACGTGCGTAAATCATCGTTACCTTTTCTGCGCTCTTCCACCACTGGCACTAATAAATACTTCAAGTATGACATTCATCGGTGGCTCACGGTCATGCATGTACGAGCTCGGATGACGCTTAACCGAAACGTGAACTAATGCCCTCTTTATAGAGGATTTAAGTTCTCACAACTGGAAATGAGTTGAGTTCCCTCTCATCGGTAGCAGTAGGCGGCGGCGGACATCGTGATTCGTGTACTGACTGTAGTCCGTTTGCATTTGCAGAGGTCGTACTCTCCCAGCTCATCCCTGCATTTCGATTTGCACCACCTTCGAAAGCCAAGATAGTTTGGCGGTTCGGTATTCTTTCCAGCCCATCCGTGGAGGGATCGGTAGGGTCGTTTCTCCCCAAGCTTCCCCTCGTCGTTTCTCGGATCTAGCACCCCAAACGCACCCATACCACTCCTGTACTATTGGCATCGTCCATCGTCGCTTGCTTTCGGATGACCTTTTCTTTTCTTATGTGCTCTGTCGTGCTATGTGTATTTATAGACGTAGTATACTGCTGAACCTCGCGCTTGAGAATAAGAGTTAACTTCGCGGCACGAAGTCCGCCCACCCAGATAAGCTTGCAGCTTCTGTTACAGTACATACCCACCGGGTTGTATGGACCAGACGCTGACGACGATTCACAGGCCCAGATCTCGTTGAATGGCTATCTATGGTATGTAGACGACGTAAATCAGAGGGTGTTGTCTTTAGCCGAGAAGGTACCGAAAGGGATGCGGTCTCGTGTCGATCATCGTCTTGAGCATGGCTGGGCGACGTAAATCTTTGGCCGATGATATTGCCAAGACCTAAGAGACAGCACTGTCAACATCGACATCGATACCCGAAATCTTGACAGACAATGACGCTTGCATAGGAGTAAAGTCGTAAGGGCCAAGTCTCGACGGGCGGTCCAAGAGGAAGAGCACCAAGTGTCCAAGTTGATTCGGTGTCGAGCTTCAATTCATCACGCGTGGGTCAAACACCAAGTAAACATTGTCAATTCAAAATACGACGCTCAACTAGGCAATCCGCGGGTCGAGGTGGGCATTCGGGAACCCGTTGGCCTTTATGCGGGAGAACAGCCAGAAGAACGGAGTGCCGTACGAGATGTCCGAAGACTCTGTCTTGCCCGCACCGCCGGTGAGGAGGCCGCCGATACGGCCGCGGCCGTCGACGATGACAGCGCCCGAATCTCCGGGGTCGGACATCGGACTTGTTATCATAGAGAAGAATTGACCACTCCAATGACGTTTGGTGGTTATCGTCGTTGCGTCGTTGAAGTACTGTCGAACAAACGAGAAAATCCCATTAGCACGGCCAATGGTGACGCTGGTAGTGTTGCCATTTTTTATCACTAACAGAAAACATTTACCATCGTGATCGGGTTCCGCATAAGGTCTTCAGGAATAACTGAAATTGATGAAAGTTATAGTTTTTTAAGTAATACTATCTTAATGTCCCGAAGCGGCAGGAGACGCCACTAGATACATACATCTTGAGCGTGAACTCGTCGGCCGAGATCTTCGTGCCTAGATATAACAATTAGCCTAGACGGCCTTGGTAAGAAAAAATCAAGATGCACCAAGATCAATTACATTGCCTTCTTGATCTTGGTGCTATCGAGTGCGACAACGGCGTAGTCTTAGGTAAACCCTTCCGTGCCGGCGCTGACATTGATGGGAGGGAAGCGGACAATGTGGCCAAGGACACGCTGCCTGGGTTGTCTCCAGTCCCTCATGATTTGGTCGTGGAACTTTTTAAGCTCCTTGACAGCTTCATTTGCCTCGTTCGGCAACAACTGGGTCTTCTTTAGCTCTGTCGTAGCCCCCTCCGTCCTCGTCCTCGCCGGCCACCCTCTCCTGCAACTTCTTAATCTGCTGCTCATAGTATTCAAACATTATGGCGTGTCGGCCAATCCTAAATTTTATGGAATTGACAAGATTATCAGAGGCACGAGTGCCCAGGAGGAGGACATTGCGACGAGGCACACTGTGGTTAGTGCGGGAGTAGTCGACGTTAAGCTTGTTCGGTGGAAGGGGACAAGGCGAGCCATGACGAGCAAGATGTTCTCACTGCCGCCGCCTTCGGCGTGGTAGATACCACCAGTGTGTTGTCGGTTATGTGCCAGCGGGGGGGGTAAAGTCAAGTATCGCTCGTTTCATTTCTGCACACTGTGCTACGCGTTTTTTATGTAGTTACATCTGAGACAATGTCAAATACTTTTAGTAATACACTGGGTCATACGACCCTCGGAATAACATATAAAGTAACAAAAAGAAAAAGAACATACTGGAATGTTGAAGTAGACACGTATGACTTCAATGCTTGCTAACTAAATCAAATAGTCATAATCATATGTCAGTCCTTCAAACACTGAAGAAACTACGAGAACAATGCCCAATCAAATGGGCTTTTTGGTCCAAAAATTTGTGACACTTTGGGTATGTGTGGTGTGCGCACATCGCACCTCCATCATCCCTCTGGCGGTCAGAACACCATTTGCACCACAGTGCCCTCAGCGTGAGGCGTAGCCTGGGCACCAATGGACAGCCCAAGCGCAGGAGTAAGTAGTCCGCGAATGTCAATGGTGGAGTTCAGATGGGAATCAGATTTGAGGAAACTTGGACTGGCCGAACAAGTATAGATGAAACCCTGGAATTCGACCTCAACATCGGCAAAGATTGACTGTGTCGCATGGTGGTGTTACGGGGCTTCCTTGAAGCTTGCTTGATAAAACCGAAGGCGTTACTCGTCCTAGAGTCGCCTTATTTACGTCTGAACAGTACCTCTCCAACCCTCCGTTTAGGGTGAGAGCGTGAGCTGAGTGCTCCTTAGGAGGATCTAGTACGACGCTTCCAAGTCCCACTTGGAAGGAATAGATCTTGCACACAAGATGAGAGCGGACCGAGAGTGTATTCACTAAGTCTCTAGAGGAGACTCAGCTTAAGGTAGGTACAACTAGTAGTGCCTCTACTTATACTAAGAAGTCCTAGTATACGTCTACTAGTAATGAGTCATATCAATCAGAGGCAGTGTCCTAGGACTATAAGGAGTAGACCCTACGTAGCCAGTCCTAATAGCTACTCTACTATGAAACATGAGCCACAATCCCATCCAGCGTGCTACGAATCAACCCTGGGCTGTGTCCGTCAGTGCTGCTAACCTGAGGCACCGTATGCGCCCGTGACATCACCCTCCGTTTAGGTGGAGGGCGCGAAGCGGAGGACGCGGCGGCGCCCGACTTGGTTCTGGAGTCTCTCCATGGCGCGGCCATCCGACGCGGAGTTTTCCATACATGCGATGTTCTCATGGAATACTGACATCGCGAGGTGGTGTCGACAGATACGTTGTTCTTCGCGTAGATTGTCGAGTTGCTGCTCGTATTCCTGGAGTCGTTGGGTGATGTATAGGATTTGTTCATCGATTGCGTTATACCGGGACACCTCGCCCATGAGCCCCCAGTTCCCGTGGTCCATGAGGTATTGTGCCACCAGCTTGTATTGGGCGGAGTTGGCGCGGATAAGGTTGAGGGCCCAGCCCGGGACCGTTTCGCAAATTTCGTCGGGACGGAGGCGGGGGAGTGCGCGGAGTTGGTGTCGATATTCGGGTTCGTCATGTCCCATGGTCCCCAAGGCTTCGTGTGGCGTGGGCGAGATCTTGACCCATTTGGCCAATCGATACGTTCCGTCTGGCATGGGGATGTAAAAGTCAGGGCACCGACTCGGCGTATTACACATATATCCTCGGAAGGATACTTCTTCGTCGTCGGCCGTGGTGCTCTCCATGTCTTCTTCTTCGATGTCTCGCTGTCGTGTTTCGATGGTACACAGGAGTCCGTGTACCACGTCGATGAGCTGGTCGGTGGTAAGTGATGACCCATTGTCATGGGCAAGTAGTATGTTGCGCGTGGAGCGCGGAGAGATGGGGGCACCCGGTCGTTCGGTGGCCTGGATGATGTCGGCAACGGTGTGTCCGACCATGTTAGGAGAGAGGGGTAGTGTGGTGCGATTGATGTCTGGATTGATGATTCGTAGGGGTTGTGGTTGCCGGAGTTCGTTCGGGATAGGTTGGTGTCTGATCTCCATGTTAACATCGTCATCCGTGGTGGTGGACTCGGTGGAGATGGGTTCGGCGATGGCTTCGTAGTTAATGGTCTCGAGGGGAGTGTTGACGCCTGAAGTGCTGGAGGCCATACTTGATAACGATGAGAAGGTAGAAGGTGATTTGGAGGGAGAAGAAGATGGCGAGGAGAGCAATGTCCGAGGGGGGAAGATGGGGCATTGATCTGACGAGTCTTTGGTGTCCTTTTATCTTCCAGGGGGTGCTCTCGCTGGTAAGATGCGATCAAGTCGGGGGCGAAGACTTGGTCAGCAGGTTCCCATGTATTATCACTTACGGGGTAACCCTTCCATTTGATCAGATATTGTAGGGTTTTCTTTCTTCCGTGATGGCGATGTCCAATAATACGTTCCACTTCATATTCCTGTTCCCCATCAATCAGATCGGGTGGCGGTCGTGTGTAATTTGTTCCGTGTTCCTCGGTTTCCACGTATGGGGTAAGGAGTGATGCGTGGAACACATCATGGATGGTCCAGGTCGGCGGTAATTGGAGGTGGTATGCCACCGGGGATATTTGTTCGGTGATGGTGAACGGTCCTAGACGTTTGGGAGCTAATTTGGGGGTGGCGTATGGGAGTTTCAGGTTGCGCGCATCAAGCCAGACTTCGTTTCCAATCTGATATTGAGGTGGAGGTGTATCAGTGGCACTGTTGAGCGCTTGTTGGATGTGGCGTCTGCATTCCATCAGTTTTTGATGGCGTTCTTCTACGGAGTGATTATTTGACGTGTGTTCTGGGTCGAGGGCTACTTGTGGTACGTATCCTATCAATATTTCTGATGGTGGAGTTTTTGTGGTGTTGTTGGGGGTGGTGTTGTGTACAAATGTCGCGAGTGGTAACCAATCAGCCCAATCGTTTTGTTGGAGGTTCCCGAATAAGCGTAGGTATTGTTCCACCCACTGATTGTTCCGTTCTGATAGGCCATCCGTCTGTGGATGATAGGCTGTGCTGATATTTTGTTGTATTTTTAACTTTTGACATAAGGCACGGGTGAAGTGAGAGGTGAAACGGGGATCTCTGTCTGTGATCAGTTTCCTGGGTGTTCCGAACCATCGGAATACGTGTTCGAGGTATAGTTGGGCGACTCCTTCTCCCGTGATCTGAGTGTGGCAGGGGAGGAAGAGTGCCGCACGGGAGCATCCGTGATCCACGATGGTGAGTATTGCGTTGAATCCTTTACTGAGGGGTAGAGCGGTGATGAGGTCCATAGCTACCGTCGAGAAAGGGAGGGGGTCATCTGCGATGGGGATCTTGTACATTGGTACTCTTTTCCTGTGAGTATTGTTCTTGTTTTGTTGGCAGATTGCGCATCCTTTCACATATTGATCGATCCACGCGTTGATTCCGGGCCACCAATATTGGTATGTGACTTTGTGGATAGTGTTGTCTCTTCCTAGATGTCCTGCGAGTGGCGAGTCATGATATCGTCGTAGTAGCATTTGTCGTACTTCTTGATCAGGGGGTACTACTATTTGGTTTTGTCTCGTGGTCCAGATTCCTTTCTGTAGGATGAGTCGATATGGTCTTGCCCATCTTCTTAATAGTTTATGGTGATGAGGGTATTGTTGTATTTTGACGACGTCCGTGCGTGGGTCCTTTGATAGGGGATCTGTAAGCCGATTGATGAACATGGAGGGTGAAAGGATCGTAACGTCTTCGTTGTCTTGCTTTCCTTGGTCTGCCTGTGGTGGTCTTGACAGCATGTCTGGAGCGGCATGGACTTTTCCTGGTACATGTTTAAGCTGAAGGTTGTATTCTTGGAGCTCACTGAACCATCTTGCAAGTCTGCGGTTGACTTTGCGTGGTGTTTTCCAGTATAGAAGGTTGGCGTGATCTGTGAGGATGGTCACTGGTGTTTCTGTGCCTGCAAGGTGTGGTCTCCAATGGTGTAGGGCTTTAATGATGGCCAATAATTCTCGTTCGTAAATGTCGTAGTTTCTTTCTGTAGGTGTGAATGTGGCGGAGTAAAATGCGACAGGGTGTTGCACTGGAATGTGTTTTGAGGGGTGTGGTTCTCCCTCCTGCGAGAGTACGGCTCCCACGCCGTATGCGGAGGCGTCCGTTGCTAGGAAAAAGGGGCGGGTGTAGTCTGGTTGACGTAGAATTGGTGACGAACACATGAGTGATTTAAGTTTGTCAAAAGCTTGTTGTTGGTTCTGCGTCCATTGGAACGGGGTGTCCTTGCATGTTAGATCAATGAGGGGTCGGGCTGTAGTGGAATAGTGGGGAATGAAGTAGCGATAATAGCCTGTGAACCCAAGGAATGCGCGTATGTCTTTGACCGTAAGTGGTGTGGGCCATGCTTTTACGGCTGAGACCTTAGATGGATCCATGTGGATTTGTCCTCCTTCTAAGACAACGCCTAAGAACTCGATGCGTTTTTGTGAGAATGCACATTTTTCTGGTCTGAGGAAGAGGTCATGGTCTTGTAATTTCTGTAATACACGTTCAACACAACGTTGATGGAATGTGGGGTCGTTTTTAGTTGCGATGAGGAGGTCGTCCATGTAGATTACAAGCCATCCTTCGCGGATTTCTTCTTCGAATATTGCGTTCATCATGGTCTGAAATGTGGCCGGTGAGTTAGTCATTCCAAAGAACATTACTGTGGGTTCAAAGAGTCCTTGGTTAGTGGTAAACGCGGCTTTCCATTCATCCCCTTTCTTGATACGAATGTTGTTGTAACCCCATCGGACGTCAAATTTGGTGAAGAGGGATGCACCTCGTACTTTGGCGATGAGTTCGGGTATGAGTGGGAGTGGGTACTTGTTCTTGATCGTCCATTCGTTGAGTCGTCTGTAGTCTTGTACCGGTCGGAGTGCGCCACTCTTTTTTTTAATAAAAAAGAAAGGTGCCGCGTATGGACTCTTTGATGGTCGAATGTATCCTTTTGCCTGTTGTTCTTTGAGAAATTCTTCAAGTGCTTGTTGTTCTGGTTGCGTGAGCGCGTAAGGGCTTCCCTTCAGGTCACTGGGTGCTCCAGGTTTCAGGTCTATCGCGTGGTCCCACTTCCTACTGTCTGGGAATCTTTGGGCTTCTGCATCGCTAAAGACTTTGGCAAACTTTCTGTACGTGGGTGGAATAGAGCTTTCTTCGGGAGAGTGATCCATAGCATCATTCGGTCTTTCACGGTAGTTTGTCTGTCTGATGTTAGCTATTCGTCGGGCTGGTTGGGGAGTACCTGTCGTGAAGTCCAATGAGCATGCAATGAGCGGAAGTTGTTCGGTATCTAGCCAGCCTCTAGCCCAATCGATGCGCGGTTGCATGGCTGCGAACCAAGGATATCCTAGTATGATCTTTTGTTCTCCCAGATGAGTGAGGAAGAATCTCATGTTGGTACGTTTAAGTCCGGTCTGGACTTGTAAATCCACGTAGCGTGTGATGTTTCCTGCTTTGTTCAGCGTTCCATCAACGTTATAGACCGGCCGTGGTGTCCTGAGTTTTTTGATGTTGAGTCGTAGTTTTTGAGCATAATTGAGGTCAAGGAAATTTTCGGTTGCGCCACAGTCTAATAGTACTGTGCTTTCAGCCCTCTGAGATCGTGTGTGAAAAAACATTCTCATTGTCATGGATTTTCGATTCGATAAATATACACGATTTGGTAATTGATTCCTAATCCAGGCTGAACGGACTAGGCAGAGGGAAAATTTGCACCATTATTTTCTTCGGCTCCATATCTCTGCATGAATAACTCTTTGTCGTCGTTGGATAGCGCGTTCATTTGTTGGAACAGGGTGTCGATGCGCTCTTCCGGGGTGTGATATGTTTCCTCCGTTGGGTCTCCTTCCTGCCAGTCTAGGAGGCTGGTCGTGCGATTGTGTTGTTGCTTTGGAGCGCGGCAGTCTCGTGCGAAATGTCCCATTTTGCCACAATTATAGCATGCTCCTTGGGTACGTTTCTTGTTTGGATCATTGGTGGTCTGTACGACTCGCCCTTGGTAGTTGTTCTGTCCCCTGTAGTTGTTCGGGGCTCTCGTACGGTCTACGTCCATTGGGACCGGGGTGTTCCTCATATTGGGTGGCGCGTTGCTGGAATTGTACATCCTTTGTCCTCCGAAGGGTTGTTGGAAGACATTAGGACGGGGGAATCTTGGTGGGTTGGGATTCCTCTGCATGTTCCAGTTCTGGGGTCGACTCTGCCAATTGTTCCACGAGTTTGGGCGGGGTCCTGTGTTTTGTGGAGGTTGCGTTGGTCCTCTTTTGCGGAAGATTGCGTCTATCATTTGACGCGAACGGACACTTTCGATAGCTCGGGTTTTGATATCTTCGTAGGTGTAAACCATTGGAGGTTTCAATACGTCCTCGAGTACGGTTTTGGGGAGTGCGTTGAGGAATAGTTGCGTGACTGCGTGGTCTCCAGCTTCATATTTAGCGAGGTGAACGTTTTGTTCGAATTCTTGGATAAATTCGTCGATGAGGGGCCATTTGACCCTCATTTCCTGTAAATGCATGCGAGCACGTGGGACTTTTTGCGTATCCACAAATTGTTGTTGAAACTCGTCAATGAATTGGTTCCAAGTGTCTTCATCGTCGTCGATATCCGGGTGAAGGAGATCGACCCATTCCCCCATGGTTCTGACCCAATTTTTGACTTTGGGTCCTTGGATGAGCGTGAGTGCGATGGCGATGCGTTTAATGTAAGAACGTAGTGCTCCTACGTCCATGTTCACTCTGAAGTAGGCTTTAAGTGCATCTAGGAATGCGTCGGCTTGTCCTCTGTCTCCGTCAAAGATAGCTGGTAATGCTCCCATGATTTTTGCGTCTCCTGCGAGGACGACGTTTGGTACTGGGTTTTGTGGGTTCGGGTTGTTGGGAGGTCCTCCTCCTCCACCATTTCCGTTTCCTCCGCCTCCTCCACCTCCTCCGCCGCCTCCTCGAGGTGGGGGAAAGTGGGGGCGTTGTGGCTTGTTATTGGTCGGGTCAGGGTCTTTTCTTCCGAACACCCTTTTGAGGTTTTCGGCTGGAGTATTGAAATAGAAGGTGGATGCGCGTTGTGGGGCGGTGGGAAGCGTTTCTGGAGTCGGTGAGGGTGGTCTGGTCAAGGTAGTCATTACTTGGGTCGGTACAGTGGTGGTGGACAACATTCTTTTCAATTCTTCTGGGACATCTGCAGTCAGTCTCGTAGTTGTATCGTCAATAGCTTCTGAGGATTCTGCGTCTGATGTCGTGTTTGGTGGTGGTGTGTCTTTCCTGGGTGGTGGTGTAATGAGTCTGGATACTGGAATATAGTCTCGATAGGTGTCAGTGGCCTTGTAGGTTCCTTCTTGGTTATATTCTTCAAGTTCAGGGTACGCTTTGCCTAGAAAACACTTGTGGTTTTTGTCGTCAATGAGAACTTGGTACCACTTTCGTCCTTTGAATACTAGTAGATGTACGGCGTGTGATGGCTCTAGTGCGATGGTGTGGCTGTCGTGGAATGCCCAACAAGAGAATGGTAGGTGGATGTCTTCTTTGTTGATATAAAACGCGA
>QFEA01000935.1:0-35551 GCA_003315975.1 Lactifluus echinatus | reverse complement strand
CATGGATCTGTAGGAGATAGCCATGTTTGAATGTCTTTCTGCAGCTGGTCACCTGTGGTATAGCCTCGGCATTACGGTTAGCGGTGGTGGAACTAGAAGATAACTGACGGCTCGAATTGGGCATGTCGATCGTGATCTGTTGATTGACCGCTAGTACCCATCACGGTCAGATATAACGCTGTTAACTTATGTTCACTAAACCGACGTACACAAAGTTTCTCGGAAACTGTCTGCAGATTCCTTGAAGTCTAATGCGACAGAAGTCAGGTCTTGCAAGTGAAAAACTGGCTGAAATTTACTTACCATCAATTAGAGCCTTTACATTTTGAACAAGGCCATAGACGACCTGGAGGGTCTGCGCAGTGGTCGTGCGAGCTTCGTGCTCGGTGAGTCTATCTAGCCTTTGCAGTAATGTCTTTTCCTCATTCCCTGTTAGTAGGTTGCCTGCGCCGCGTTTAGCGAAGTAATGGATCAGAGGGGGTAACTCACGCTCATGCTTTGATCCCTGCTTCGCATGTGCTAGAGCAAGAGTAAAGAGCAGTTGAACTATGACATTTACCACTATCTCTGTCATGGCTGCCGTCGGTGGGAGCTTGACATAGATATGGAGTCGTTGGAGGAATATTGTAATCGATTCAAACAGCTCGTCGAAACTTGCATGGCCATCAACGACAGCCTGACAAGTAAGAATATGAGATAATGATTAATATATGATTTGGGTAATTATTACGTTGCTTCTGCTTCGATGGAATTCGTAGAGGTCTCTTTCTTGTCTCTGAAATAGTGTGATAAGGGACTCAAACGAGTTGCATGTCTGGAGTTGAGTTGCGATCGGATGATCAGTGATATTTGTTTTTGTCCTGATTTCGTATTCCTTGCATGCAGCATGAAAGAGGGCTTGGAACACTGAGAATTCAGAGGTGGAACTCATTTGATGGGCGATGAAGAAAGTAGACCGCACCGCAGTTTATCTTAGGAGAGGTCAGAGGTCCAGTCAAGGGGGTATTTGTGCGCCTAGCTGTTTAAATGTTATCGCTATCGATAGCCGCCTACAGTTTCCCACCTTTGTCATGTATACGTCTTGCACTACGAATGTTAGTCCCAAAAAATCACTTCGCCAGACTTTTATATATATAAAACCACAACAATCAATTGTGCAAAGTGCGAAGCTTATGGGAAGCTTCAACAAGCGCCGTACGCCCCTCATTCCTGTCCTGTTGACAGGAGCCTGAGAAAGCCAAGCACTGACATCAGGAGTAACACATGTGTGCCTTAGCCGTGATAACAAATGGCACGCATTCACAGTCAACGCTACTCGACATACCAACGTGATCCGTGGCGCGCGTGGGCTGCGCTCCTCTTGTTTTGTTTTTGTTGTCCTTTGAAGCAGCACCACGTGACTATATTAACTCGTGACTGCCCGCAGATCTCCGGCCCGCGCGCACAGACAATATGGTTATGTAAGCGCACAAGAAATGGACTGTACATACAAGCGACCACGATGGACGCTAACTACCGTATATCTTTCAAGGCGTTAACACCTACGCTTTTGATATGGACACAAATACTGTCAGGGGATGTCTAATTTTTAAGCCTCCAAAGTTCCGCTACACGATGCCCTCCCCAAGCGGGGTCTTCATCACAAGTCTTCATTACAAAACACAAAGCAACTGTTCGACCTGATACCACACTTTCCTCGATCGAAGGCGTTTCTCAACGGGCTGGATGTGCCGCACGCAATGTTTCACACGCCACAGTCTTGTCCTGATCTTCCGAGACGTTAGAAAAGCGTAGCGTGGATGTCTCGAATCAGGTCATCTCGTATATCTCGCGCGTCATGCGCAGGCCCATTATGCGCGTCTCGTCCAAGCGTGGGCTCAATGATATTTTCACGCTGCTCGTCACGCAGTATGGCCCTCCGGGCATCACGCAGGGGACCGAAATGTGTCTTTCGCATAGAAGACGCATGCTGAAATGGGTGGATCATGCCTGGTACGTACGAACGTAAGTATCATCCCTGTAATGTATTTGGAATGGGGGAATCTAAGACATAGCATACCATTTACAAAGATACCATACAAAAATTGAAATAAGGTGAAACGAAAACCTGATAATATGAACCAGGATGCCGAGTGACATCCTGTATACAGGTCCCCTCCGAAGGCCTATACCTCAACACCTTCGTCAGGCAGTCACATGCTTGTCTTTTCCATCATCGGCCCTTCATCGCCGTGTCCAGGCGGCATTCCATCCCGCTCACTAATCTCGAGCAACTTCGCCCTGATGGAGGTTCCATAAGCTTTTAGAAGCACAGTAGCGCGTTCTTAAACCTGCTCATTCTTCGGCTGCCCATCCTTCCTGAACCATATTGAACGGTGTTTCAAAAGCACCTCGCCAAGGGTCGGGTAGTTGTCCCAGCACCTCAATCGTCTGCTTGAGAAAATGGAGGTCACTCCCCAAGAACGATTCGAATGCTGCAAAACCCGCGCGGAATTCAAAAATCGCACACCCTTACGGTTGCCCGCCTCGAAGACCGCAAGCCCCTCAAAAGCGTGCCACCGGCGGCTGCTAGTTCAGTGTCGTTCCTGGCTTGTTGGACAGTAGTGGAGAGGCGGCGACAGGACGTGCCAAAGTCAGGCGATAGTCACGCGGGGATCACCGTAGGCCAGAGGGACTAACTATGTTTGGTTTTCTAGAACAACTTTCAGACCATCTGGGATTGGGATTGTTGCAGCACTTTTATGGCCAGACTGGGGATTGAACCCAGGCCTCCTGAATATATACCAGGTATTCTACCATTGAGCTACCTAGCCTTGGGTTTCATCTTGGATTGCCTCTCTTTGCCACTTTACTTGTGGTCAGATTGCACATCCAGCAGGGATGCTAGTTGGGAGTGGGGGCGCGAGAACCTTACGAAGTGTCGTGGTGCAGGGACACAGCTATATGGTCTGTTGGGTGCCAGCTACTGTGAAATGATCATGAACCAGCTCTTCGTTCTCTAACTTTCAATCACACACCATCATCCGTACCTCACCTCGACTGTCGTTGTGTCTTAGAATTCCCCGTTTAAGATATAATACAGGGATGACACTTGCAGGAGTACGCACCATGCACGATCCACCTATCTGCGATGGCATCTTTAATGCGAAAGACACATTTCAACGGGCAGAACAGCAATACCACGTGACGTAGTAGAATAAAGGAAGGTCTCCTTTGCCTTTGCTGCGCTTGAACATGGCGCGCACATCTGGCCGACCTGAGCACGACGTGCGAGTTGAACGAGACGACCTTCATCAACTTGTCTACTACGCTGCTCTTCGGCGCATCGCATCCGGCCTGTTGAGAAACTCGCCTGCCGAAGCTTACATAACGTACATCTCGGGGCGCGGGCCGGAGAGGTCTGCAGTGGGTTCAAGTAGTCACGTGGTGCAGATTTCCAAAACCAAAACGACAAGCTGAACAACAACAACAACGGAACAACGGAAAAGGTGACACCAACGCGTGCCCTCTGTTAGAAAGAGCGCATCCTACAACTATACCATTCATGTGGTATTCCCGATGTTAGGGCTCGCATCTCTCAGCCAACGGGATGTCAACAGGACAAGAATGAGGAGCACGGCGCATGTGCATTATCATTGTGCTGTCGGCTCAAAAAGGGACATACGAGTTATCTGACATTTTGTTTGATTCACAATATGCCAAGACAAGACGTACATCGAGGAGACCAAGGTGTAGCTTGAAATGACGAGCCCAAGCTGTCCGTACTTCCGCGGAATTGTCGTCAGTGAGGACAAGGACAACATTACTCATCGTAACGCTGCTTTTACCAATCGAGCACGGCATATATATCTTACAAATACACTGACGTTTATTTTACGACGACTGTTTTTACGAGGCAAGAGCTAGATCAATTCATCTTGTCCTCCTGCGTTGTCTATTATTGCCTTCATTCTTTCGTATATTGTGTCCATCTCATCTCGTTAGCATACGTTCTGACAATCATTGCATGCGGTGAAGAATGTATTTAAACTTTTCATAAGTACAAAAACGCCCATTGTATGCTCTTAAATTGTCAAGATCTTGCCAACACGATTACGTTCCACTATAACTCATATGGCCCCCTCGCAGCTCCATGCTTCAATAATAACTGTTCCATATCGTGATGTTCCCTCTGCGCCGCTAGGGACAGTGGACTCAGGCCATGATTGTCTCGGGCATTCGTATCAGCGCCGCGCTCAAGAAGGAGTTCAGCAATTTCGAGGAGCCCTTTGTTCACCGCCAAGTGCAGTGGTGTCTTCAACTGATACTGGGAATTGACATTTCCGCCGTACTTAATAAGGAGCTTGGCAGCGTCGAGACGTCCTTCTTCCAACGCCAAGTACAATGGAGACTGTTGTCTCCACCAGTCCCGGGAATTGGCATCTGCTCCGTGTCGAAGCAGGAACTCGGCAACTTCGAGACGTCCTTCTCGCAACGCCCTTTGCAATGGAATCTTGTTTATGTTGTCTCGAGAATTGACATTTGTGCCGTGCCGAATAAGGAGCTCAGCAGCATCGAGTCGTCCTTCCTCCAGAGCCCAATGAAAAGGAATCTGGTTACTCTGGAGGCGGGAATCCTTATCGGCACCACGTTTTAAAAGAAGCTCAGCCACGTCCAGATGTTTTTCTTCCAATGCCAAATGTAATGGGACCTTTTCTTCACTGTCTCGAGCATCTGTATTTGCAAAATGATCGAGAAGGAGATGAGCAATGTCGAGATGTCCTTCGCGCGATGCTAGATGCAATGGCGTTGGACTAGTGGCACGCCCACGATGTGCATGACCTGAATTCAGGCCATCCACACCTGCGCCATGTTTGAGAAGAAGCTGAACAATTTCAAGTCGTCCTTCTTGCGACGCCCAATGCAAAGCCGTCAAATTCATGTTATCCTCGGCATCAACCTTTGCGCCGTGTTCGAGAAGGAGCCGAACAACTTCAAGTTGTCCCGCTTGTGACGCCCACCGCAACGGCGTCCCCTTGTTGTTGTCCTCGGCATTTGCATTTGCGCCACGCTTGAGCAAAAGACTAACAATTTCCACATGTCCCATTTCAGATGCTACGATCAGCGGTGCTTCCATATAGTTGGAAGCGGCGCCATGTGGACCTTGCCAAGAGGTGCTGGCCAGAAGATCTGTTACGTCATGAAGGTTGTACAATGCCGCATGACATATGGGGGTCCTCCAGATGTTCTGGAGACTTTTCGAAGGCTGTTGTGATAATTGGCAGTTATCTGGGTTGTACATGGCGATCAAGTTTGACAAATGTGGTTTTTCAGGGTTAAGCAGAAGGCCAACAGCATTTTGAACAGGCACCGATACATCGCCGACCTTGGCATGGTCGATCCAGTGATGGGTGGCATAAGAGGCGAGAGGGAAGTTCCGGAGGTTATCAATGTTCGCTTCGCCATCAACAGAGAGCAAGACCCCCAAGCAAGCTTGTAGGACACTGGTATGTGCATGTATGATATTGACGTGGTAACGGGCAGTTCTTTCTCCTGTCTTGGCGAGGCGACTCGATGTCAAGAATCCCTTCACTGACGAATGCGAGAATTGAACGACCCTAGACCCATTTTCTTCCACGATGGCGAGAAATCCAGGGCACATGGTCAGCAAAGCGTTTTCCGGGTCTTTCGGGCGACAGCTCGAATCAAACTTCGGAAGTGGTCTCGCGTTGAGATCGAAAGCAAGAATCTCTGCCAACTCCTGAACAAGAAGTGGCCGGGAAGCCACCAGAACGCATTGCAGGATCAGGCGGGAACGTTCCCACATGTTATCAGGGATATCTTGCAGAGCGCGCTCATACGTCCAATCGATCGTCTCAGGACATTCGGCTAGAATACGTGAGATGCTTAGGGGGTGGCACCCGCGGAGCGCGTGCAATTGGGATGCGATGAATCCGAACCTGTATTCCAGATATGAGTAATCATTGACTGACATCCATTTTATTAATGACTTGCATCCCGTTAGTGTTTTGTGAAAGGGTGTCGATCACCATTTCCTTGTCCTCTGTCCTCCAATCGCTCATCCTTGAATCCGAGGTGATAACAAATCTGATATACTCGACGATATCCTGGATTTGTCCACTCTCGTCGTGAAGTGAAACGAAATGAGAAGTTAATGGGTGAATGACGGCATTGATGTCAATTTCGGGACGAGAAGTTATGCAGATATGGAGATTCGAAATGCGTAAACCAACAAGTTCTCCCAAGAGCATCAGGACCTCATCGCGGGAGAATATTGTGCCAGAAGATGAAGATTTCGGACATTCATCAATCCCGTCTAAAATAATATAGATCGGGAGTTGTCCCGTACATTGCAACATGTTTTTTAGACATCGTGTAAGAGCTGCGTCATTGGGATATCTTGATCCGCGACGGTGTGCTGAATAGAAGTCGGAGAGAATTTTGGTGTATGAGTTGGACTGATAGTAAAGTTGAAAAAGTAGCGAGATGAGTAAGCTGCGGAGATTGTTCTTGTTGTCGTCTCTGAAGTCAAAATGAAAGAAAGCAAGCGATGCTGATCCGGCATTTTCCATATCATTGATGTCCTCGATGATCGCAGAACTTAGCGAGAATTGAGTTTCATCAATGAAATACTCGAATGTAAACGTACGAAAGGACACTCTTCCCTGAGCCAGCTACCAAATTGAGTCGTCAGTCTGTCGCACTCAGCGATGAAATGAAAATGAGTGGCACTGACGCTTCCCGTGAATCGATAGTAGAGAACCAGATGATTTCCATTCCGCGAAAGTGTCACCTTCGATGAACCATGTGGCGGTTCCGCGATGACGAAGTTTAGACGCATTGCTGTGACTTTCCCATGGATCTGTAGGAGATAGCCATGTTTGAATGTCTTTCTGCAGCTGGTCACCTGTGGTATAGCCTCGGCATTACGGTTAGCGGTGGTGGAACTAGAAGATAACTGACGGCTCGAATTGGGCATGTCGATCGTGATTTGTTGATTGACCGCTAGTATGCATCATCGTCAGATATGACGCTGCTAACTTATGTTCACTAAACCGACGTACACAGAGTTTCTCGGAAACTGTCTGTAGATGTCTTGAAGTCTAATGGTACAGAAGTCAGGTCATGCAAGTAAAAAACTGGCTGAAATTTACTTACCATCAATTAGAGCCTTCACATTTTGAACAAGGCCATAGACGACCTGGAGGGTCTGCGCAGCGGTCGAGCGAGCTTCGTGCTCGGTGAGTCTATCTAGCCTTTGCAGTATTTTCTTTGCCTCTTTCCCTGTTAGTAGGTTTCCTGCGCTGTGTTTAGCAAAGTAATAGATCAGAGGGGTAACTCACGCTCACGCATTGACCCCTGCTTCTCATGTGCTAGAGCAAGAGTAAAGAGCAGTTGAACTATGATGTTTACCACTATCTCTGTCATAGCTGCCGTAGGAGGGAGCTTGACATAGATATGGAGTCGTTGGAGGAATATTGTAATCGATTCAAACAGCTCATTTAAGCTAGCATCGCCATCAACGGCAGCCTGACAAGTTAGAATATGAGAAAATCATTAATATATGGTTTGGTGTTTCATTATCACGTTACTTCTGCTTCGATGGGATTCGTAGAGGTCTCTTGCTTGTTTCTGAAGCAGTGTGATAAGGGACTCAAACGAGTTGCATGTCTGAAGTTGAGTTGCGATCGGATGATCAGTGATATTTGTATTTGTCCTGATTTCGTATTCCTTGCACGCAGCATGAAAGAGGGCTTGGAAAACTGAGGATTCCGAGGTGGTACTCATTTCGTGGACGATAAGGAAGCAGACCGCAGTTTATCTTAGGAGAGGGCCTAGCTGTTTACATATTTACATAATATCACACTTTATCGATAACCGCCCGACAATTGCTGGGCTGCTCAGTTTCCTACCTTTGTCAGTCAAAAAATCAATTTGCCAGACGTTTATATTACATATATATATAACCACAACAATCAATTGTGCAAGTGCAAGGTGCGAAGCTTATGATAAGGAAGCTTCAATAAGCGCCGTACGCCCCTCATTCCTGTCCTGTTGACATCCCGTTTGCAGGAGCCCGACAACGCCGAGCACCGAAATCGGCAGTAACACATGTGTGGCATAGCCGTGGTAACACATGGCACGCGTTCACGAGGTCAACGTGCGTTTGAAGGCTACTAGACTGTATTTTTGTTGTAATGTGTGACACATTGTGACTCTCTGCATTAATGCCATGGCCAATAGGGGAATATGGCCGTCACACTTGTCACATCCTTTTTTTCGGCACATGACCTTGCATTTTTTGAACACGTGAACGGAAAATGAAATTTCATGCCCAAATTTGCGGTGCAAATACAGTCTAGTCAACGTACCAACATTTATCCACGATCCGTGATCCGTGGCGTGGGCTTCGGACTGCTCGCTTGTTTTTTTTTTGAAACCTGAGCCACGTGACTATCAACCCGTGACTGCCCGAGATCTCCGGGCCGGCCCGCCCGTAGAGAGGTTATGTAAGCACACAGGAAAGGTAACTTGAAGCGACAAAGCGACCACGATGGACACGCTACCTAGCGTGTATCTTTCAAGGCGTTAACACCTCTGAGGTACCCTTTTGATATGGGCACAGATACTGTCAGGGGATGCCTAATCTTTAAGCCTCTAAAGTTCCGCTACATGATGCCCGGCCTAAGCGGCGTCTTCATCACAAGTCTTCATCACAAAACACAAAGCAACTGTTCGACCTGATATACTCAGGCGTGGACCTCTCATTGGGCAGGGGCCACTCTCTCGCTTCTCGCCAAGTCGGGTGATAGCTGATACCACACTTTCCTCGATCGAAGGCGTTTTTCAACAGGCTGGATGCGCCGCACGCAAGGTCTCACACGCCACAGTCTTATCCTGATTTCCCGAGATGCTAGAAAAGCGCAGCGTGGATGTCTCGATTCAGGTCATCTCGTATAACTCGCGCGTCATGCGCAGACCCATTATGTGCGTCTCGTCAAAGCGTAGGCTTAAGGAGACCTTTACGTTGCTCATCACGCAGTATGGCCCTCCGGGCGTCACGCATGGGACAAAAGTGTGTCTTTCGCATAGAAGACGCATGCCGAGATAGGTGGATCATGTCTGGTACGTACAAACGTAAGTGTCATCCCTGTATTGTATTTGGAATGGGGGAATCTAAGACATAGCATACCATGTACAAAGATACCAGTGCCGAATGACATCCTGTACACTGTATACAAGTCCTCTCCTCTGGCCTATACCTCAACATCTTCGTCAGGCAGTCGCATCCCATGCTCGTCTTTTCCATCATCGGCCCTTCATCGCCGTGTCCAGGCGGCATTTCATCCTGCTCACCAATCTCGAGGAACTTCGCCCTGATGGAGGTTCCGTAGGCTTTCAGAAGCACACCAGCGCGTTCTTAAACCTGCTCGTTCTTCGGCTGTCCATCCTCCCCGAACCATATTGCACGCTATTCAAAAGCACCCCACCAAGGGTCAGGTAGTTGTCCCAGCACCTCAATCGTCTGTTTGAGAACATAAAGGTCACTCCCCAAGAACAATTCGAAGGCTGCAAAACCCGCGCGCGGATTTCAAAGATTGCACACCCTTGCTACCAGACGTCTGCCTCGGAGCCTCCAAGACCCTCAAAAGGGAGCCTCCGGCGGCTGGTAGTTCAGTGTCGTTCCTGGCTTGTGCGACAGTGGTGGAGAGGCGGCGACAGGACGTGCCGAAGTCAGGCGATAGTCGCGCGGGGACCACCGTAGGCCGGAGGACTGGCTATGTTTGGTGTTCTAAAACGGCTTTCGGACCATCTGGGATCGGAATGCTAGTTGGGAGTGGGGGCGCGAGAGTCTTACATGAGTCGTGGTGTTGAGAGAGGATATATTTACGTAAATGAACCAGATCAAGATTTTATTAAGGTTTTCCGTGCACAGCACATGTATATGGTCTGGTGGGTGCCAGCTACTGTGAGAATGTTCACGAGCCAGCTATGTACCCCGTTCTCTATACGGATATACGGGAATCCGTCCACTAACCCCAGATCTATTTCTGATACCGCTCACTTTGCTCTGCATCATACGCGTCCATAGACTTTGACCTCGAGGAAGTGGGAAAGCAGGTCCCGTCGTGCACAGATTATGGTGTGAGTAGTAAGTTGAACTATCATACTCCTGCTTTATAGCCAACCGGTGATCCTACTGTGAGAGTCCATGTGACTAGGGTGCTGCGAGAAACAGGGGCCTTTTTTTTAAGGTTGATACTGTAAGGGAGAGGGACGTGGAAAAAGGGACGTGGAAAAAGAAATGCAGCAGATGCAGTCTCTGGTCCCCCTGATGTCCGTGGGTGATGGGGCCTGTGCCTTATGTGTGATGTGTGTCCCACACAGAGACTTCCAAGGGCACTACGACCAAGGCTCGAAGAAAGCGCCAAAGTACCGCGGACAAATACCGAAGCTACAGCTGTCCCCCCGTGGGATGCGGGATGCTAAAGCCACGAATCACAACGCACGGCGTACAGCCCACTTACCGTGACTGTACTTATATACAACACGATACAATTGCCAAGCATAGTTCACTTTGGAGATATTGCAGATGCGCAGGGCAATGGTGGTTGCAAATGGAGGCGGACTTGGAGACAACAAATAAGGAGGGACAAATCGGAGGGAATACAGTACGACGCCAACTACGAGAATACAATTTTTTACAGTACATGTGGCGTTTGCAGGTTTCTCGCCTACGATGCTGTGCAGGACAGTACAGCACATTTGGCAATTTAACACAACTCAGAACTTGCGCGCACGGCACGGATATATTCATCTGGAGTGCTTTTGAGTTTGGGAGTGGGAGCACTGAAAAACATCCTGAACGAGCTCAATAATTGGTGAAGAAATGAGACAACGAAACAGCAGGGGTCGTTAACTGCCATGGCCGCCTTGTCCGAGGCCGAGGCCGAGGTATCATATCGTTTCCTGTCCTAAGGAAGATCTGCGGCGGACGCACTTCAGGGTTGCGTTGATATTATGCATGGATACAGGCGCGAGCCCTACGCTCAAGTTGAAACGATGGTTACATACACTTACTGGGAGTGGCCGGGGAGCGGGGAGAAATGGATGCAAATAGGGGTTTTCAGGGTAGTTGCTCACTCACTGGTAACACGAAGGATGAAGGGAATCGGAGTTGTGGGGTGTGGGGCTTCGTTTCAAAATCGTCTGGCCACTGGACAAATGGAATGGACAAATAACAAAAGACAACTCGCACGCGTTTGCATTTGGAACGCCGGCGCGTCCTCCCGTGACATGCCGAATGGCAACTTAGGGATGCGGCTGCGGAAATGGAAACGTGGGCTTGCAACATTGTGCCTTGTCGACAGGTTAGTATGATAGGCGCCGCCTTGTCCTAGTATTGCACAACCATTTGCTTTGCGGGCTGTGCGGCTCTCCGCCTGGTGTTTCTCGTGGTCAGTGATCAACCGGTCAAGAACCGCACTTCTGGGGGATGCTGTCCTGCCAGTGCGCGCTTGGCTACAGTGTTATTTCTTCAGCCCGTCTATTGTTTGCGGACCAATTGGCCTTACGTCCTTTATACGTGCTGAAGGGGTAGTATTCCCGTACCTGCGCGCTAAACACCACATCTCTGGGGTTCTGAACAGAAGTTTTGTTTACACGGCATGGTGCGATGATATGTCGTTGCCATATATTTCTACTTGGACCCGCCCTCCGGCTCAGCATCTTGCGAGAGTTCAAATGATATATAAAGCATACGAAGCACATCACCTTGTTCCTATGGCTGACACCCCTCTAAAAAAGCCTTTCCTTTATGAATTACGGTAATACCGGGGACGGTCGCACCAGCAGCGACTTGGATCTCCGATATGAGGCTACTCCTCAACCATATGTTCCCGACCACGATCCGAATCCTGCAAACGCTCCGTCGCATTCGCATCATGTAGTGAGCGTTTGCGTATTCCTGTATACACCTCGCGCATGCATCTGATTGTATACCCCAAGGTTGCTCCTTCAAATTATCCCGGCTATATACAGCAGTGGAGTGGGCCTGCTCCACATTCCACCACTCAGCCCCAGCAGCACCATGTAGTGCAACATGCCAGCGGTAGAGCTTGCGGCCATCGTGTATGGCATAACCCGCCGTACAGTGTTCCGCTTGCCTCTACAATTGCGAGCCCGTCCTTTCCCAAATTGTTCACAAGAGACTAAACATTCATTCTTCAGAGTGCTACGACGACCCAGTACCAGAAACATGATACTGGCAATGCCGACCCAGCTATCGACTACAAGCAGGACGATAACGTCACCACTCTTAGTACAGGGTATAATGGCCCCACCACTTATGTGCTTTTGTCCTTAACCCTCCTCCCCTATTTCCCAACCTGACGTCTTCACAGGCTCCTGAACAGAACGCCGTCGTCAGGTATGGCAGTGGACTTACACCAGGCACGGCTGACAACGACGGGCATATGCATGGTGCAGCTACTACGACCGCGCAGGCTTCAAGTTATGGCGCTGCAGCCGAGGCGTCAAGTTCCTCGGAGAGTCTCAAAAGCCTCGCCACACGTTACATCCTCAATTCAGACTCTCAGGTCGACGTCCTTCGTATGGAACCAAGTGCGTTGGGACGCTTGAAAGTCACGATCACGTTGGAGATAGCGGATGTCATTTGATGCGCTTATGTTTGGGAAGCAGGGAAAAAAGCAGACTTCGTATACGACTAGAATTGACGGTGGTGGTAGCGGGTCACGGTGCCGGAACTAATTTCGCGTTGACCTCAATGTTGGCGTTGTATATATGTAACTCATGGATACGGACAAACTTCTCCAGTGTTTGTCAAACCATTTGGCCCTCTGAAAATTTGCAATTCAACCCTGGTGATTTCTGTCGACGTGTCATTGACCGCTATCCCAAGAACGCACAGAAGGTCATAATGTCCAGTGATATTGGGGGGGACTCGGAACCGGGTGATGGCTTCCCTGCTCGAGGTGACCGATGTGGATGTATGTGGATTGGGTCGTTCATCGATTGGTCACGACATACGGGGATAGTGCGCCCCAGAAAGGGAGCCAAGAACGCCGCCGCTGCCGTTTACAGTATAGTGGTTTGATCTAGAGTACTGTACTGTACGTGACAGGGATAGCCGGACGGCCGACTCGCACGTACATACGTAAAGCACAGAGCGCCGAATGGATAATGAAATTGCGAGGGGATGTGGCGGCAGGAGGTTGGGTTTCGGGACGTGGGGAATGACCCCCAAGTTTGCACGTCCCTCTGAAGCTTTGAGACCTATGCCACAATTTAGGCCGTAGTACAGTGACCAATTACAGTGCATGATATTACCCTCATATACACGTATTCTGCTTACTCTGCATAGGCCTTGAGAGCTTAGCTTGAGAGGGTACGTTGTGTTTGTGATCATTGGGGTTAGGGTTCTGCCTACCGCTTTTGTAATTGTTCATCGCGGGTTCATCAGCATCAGCTCACATCCATACACTTACACTAAAGCGACTTGTCCCGCCTCCTTCTATTTGCTCGACAATTATGGGCGAGTCACGTTCTGACCTTCTTGCATGGCTCAACGAGCTCCTCCAGATCAACTATACAAAAGTCGAGCAGTGCGGCACCGGTGCAGCCTATTGCCAAGTCTTAGACTCCATCTACCGTGTGTCTCCCGCCCCTGTCTTGCGTCCGCCTGCTGATGGGCATGTGGGCGTGTAGTGGACATACCGATGATCCGCGTAAAAATGAATGCAAAGCATGAGTATGAATTTATCGCGAATTTCAAGGTGATGCAGAATGTGTTCAAAGCCAAGCGAATAGATAAGGCGCGTTCACAGCTCCCCTTACCATACTTCCCAGAGAACGAGCACAACATCTGTCTTCTGACATCACTCGATTTACAGCCCATCCCCGTAGAAAAACTGGTCAAGTGCAAAATGCAGTAGGTGCTTTTTTTATTTACTCCCGCCACCTAAACCGTTCGGTCATACTCTCACGTGCTTTACTAACGTTAGGGATAACCTCGAGTTCCTGCAATGGATGAAACGCTTCTGGGACACCAACTATCCAGGACAACCCTATGATGCCGTTGCGCGGCGGCGTGGCCAGTCGACAGAGACGCCCGCCACCCTCGCCCCTCTTGGGACACGGAGCGCGGCGAATACCCCCGGCGCTGCAGTTTCGCGCTCCGGGGGAAAAACGCCGGTTGGTGGCCATCGTGCGGGGAGTGCGTCGGCCATGAACCATGAGCAAGTGGTTGCGCTTCAAGGACAGCTGAAAGAGATGTCCGCCCACCTCGAAGGCCTCGAGAAGGAACGCGATTTTTACTTTGCCAAGGTCTTTTTCTCTTTCCTTTTTTTTTTTCTAGCGACCAGGTCGCTGATGCTTATGCCGTTCCACCAGTTACGCGATATCGAGATCCTGGTGCAGCAACAGTCGGAAGATCTCGCAAAGGAGGGCCGTGAAGACGTGACGCTTTCCGAGATTCAGAAAATCTTATACTCCACCGAGGTGCGCTAGACGTCACTCTCTTCCCTCTTGTCGTTCGATCGACTCACGTATGGTACCCTAGGAGGGCTTCGAGGTACCAGACGGTGGAGCGGCGCAAGGCGATGACGAGGAGACGTTCTAGGCGGGCATTTGTCTTACGCACATATATCTAAGAGTCACGACATCAACCATACCAGTAGTTTCCCGCCCTCGCTTTTCCTGGCCCCTAGTACGCTGTAATGACCTTAACTTCGCTAGTATATATAAAATTGAACAAGGGGTGGATGAAATCTGTTATGATTCGACTCGTCCATCCCTCATATCATGGCAAGTACATGTCAAGGCTGCGTGCTGAGTACTGAGTGGCGATCCCTATGTTGTCTTGCCGTGTGGTGTTAATGGTTGGTCAACCTCGGATGCGGATGCGGTACATCAGCCCGGGTCTTTTCCGCGCGCTCAGCCACAAATATCGCGCACCACTCGCTCCTAAACCCACCATCCACGCCAAGATGGCTTCGACGAGCTCCAAACGACGGCCCGCACCGAAGCACGACGTCCCATCCAACAAAAGCACCCGACATCCCCAAGCCCGCCCTCCGAAACGACCACCAGGCGAACCCAAACCGCGACCCACGCACTTCCTCGCGCTCCCCATCGGCCACCACGCCGAGCTCCGCCGCGCCGTCTCAGCCCTGACGTCCTCCTGGCTCTCGCACGACCCGCCCATCGACGGCCTCGACCCCTCGATCGTCGTCCAACCACGCCGCCTGCACCTCACCCTCGGCGTCATGGTGCTCGACTCCCCGCAGGACACGAACCACCACCACGACCTCGCCGGCGCCACGGCGCTCCTCGCCAGCCTCGCGCTGCGCATCCGCGCTATGCTGGCGCACAGCCCGCTGCGTATACCGCTTGGCAGGCTGTGCGTTATGCAGCCGGACCCGGCGCGCGCACACGTGCTTTATGTTGAGCCTGACCTCCGCGAGCCCGATGGACGCCGCCTCCGCGCGGTGTGCGGTGCGTTGCTTTTTTTTTATCCCTCACTTATATTATTGTGTTTATATCATCTCGTACGCTTCCGCTGCTGATCGGATTGCGCAGATCTCGTTCATGGCGCCTTCAAGGATGCAGGCTTCCTCGCTGATACGAATCGTACGCTCAAGGTAATATATACCTCCCCACGCTCTCCGTCCGCTCGCCCGTCCCGTCCGTCCTCGTATTTCCCGCTTTTGTTGACAAATGATACGTGGCTCTAGCTACATTGCACACTCCTCAACACGAATTACCGCCGCCCGCCACTTGGCCAGCGTCGCGCTGCGGGGCGCATTGCCTTTTCTTTTGCTGCGTTCCCACCGGCCACTCGTGGCGACTCGAACCTCGGCTCGTGGACCGTCGACGAGCTGCAGATATGCGAAATGGGGAGCTGGGCACCGGACGGGGCGTATGTGCGGGTCGCGGGGTGCGATCTTCGACCCGAAGGCGCCACATGACCTTGTCAGAACTTCACTCTTTGTTTGTGGTGCGTCATTTTCTTGCCAGCGTTAGTCGAGATGCATAATGAACGTGCTGAAGTCATCCGCGCACTTTATGGAGGTCTGTATTTCCTGTGTTTTCTGTTATGCACACGCCATAGGCGCATACATACGCGGATGCCACGCTTGCCAAACACCACCTGACCTCTAATCCTAATGCAAATGCAGCGTTTATTGTATTCCTTAAAATGGCATTGCTTGCGCGGTTTTTGGATATGAACCGCATACTATTCCCCTAGCCCCGCTGCGTAACTTCCAGAACTCACGCTTGAATGTGTGCGCGCCACTGAAATAGAGACAAATTGGCCCTGGCAACGTGGCGCAGCCGTTTCGGCATGCCCGCCATGCACGAACGAGTCCAAGCTATTTCCTGCCCCGTTTGGGCTCAGGTGGGATGTTGTTCAGCATATCGTCATGCTGGACGACCTTTCAAATTCAAGTATTCTGAGTCTGCGTTCCGCCGTCAACAGCCGATGGCTTGAGCCTCTACGTGTGGATCGTGGATAGATTGGTACCAGGAAAGGCGGATGGATGTGTGGTTCGCAAGGAGGCCATTCATATGATTGAGAGTTAGTAGTTCACTCGTTTGTGAGCCGTCCATGAGGCACTATTGCAGTTGCGCAAGAGATGGCTCAAGCATTTGGCTGTGATCTGGGATCCGAGTCGATCTACTCGTGCCTTCGGGTGATGACCTTGTATATCGTGGTAGTCGACCGATTGGAGACCAGGTAGTGTGTGAGAACGCAAGGGGCAAGTTGGAGATTCGATTCGAAAGAGTCAAGACATACGGTATGTGTCCGATCGCACCAGGTATTGTGCAAACCGAAGTGATGTGATACACGGCACCACCGGCAACCAGGGATCTACTGTAAAATCAAATAAGCCGGCGGTGCACGCGATCTGCCGTGCCATCAATCGATCGATGTAGGTGTAGGGCTGAAGATGGGTATTTCTCCCTAGCCTGCCACGGCCGCTAGGCCTATAGAGGAGCCGAGCCGAACCATGGAAGGTACCCGGAGCTGGAGCTGAAGCTTTAACCTTCAATGAAGTAATTAAGCTATGGGAGGGTCGCGATCTCAGTAAGCATCAAAGTACAGTAAATTACCGGTGTCCGCACGCAAATCCGTTAATATATACATATATATATCGTGATACAGACGTCAAGAAGACAATTTGTTCCTTAACGCGAATCGCACATATACAATACATGAAAAGGTTCCTTTCCAAATTAAATTGGGAAAGAGACAGACATGCCAGAGACAAACCAGTTGTCTTGATTTCAAATTTCCCTCCTCTCGAAGGGTGCAAGAACGCGAATTTCGTTCTTGCAATTCGCGTAACATACGGTACTGAACTGAAGCCTAATTGCTTGTACCTGGCTCCGGCTATTACTCGGGCCTAAAAACTAAACATCCTTTAAAGCAGTGACCGGCTGCCATCGGTGCTGACTCAGAAAGCCAGTAAGATACAACCTCGACGTTGTTTGACCGCAGCCAATGCGATTCCATGCTTATCTTACTGGATGTTGCGGAAGAAATTAGATTGGATAACGCCGATCTTCGAAGTATGTGGTATCAGCATTGACGTGATAGTGCTCACGCCATGTTTCCCTTCGGTCGAGGGAGGGATGATCTGAGTGGACACATGGCATGTGTAAGGTCACGTAACACGTAAACCGGCGTAAGAGACGATGCATGAGTTACATTCACATTTGTGCTTTTGTACCGGGGTAATTGCCTGCTTTAGGATTTAGACAATGATGGAGCTTTGCATAGTCACCAGGACAGCTGTCGTAATGACAGGAGAAATCCGCCGCCTACGTGCTGTGCTAGTAATTTAATGTCTTTGCTGACATGGCATGTTTTGTTTTTACTCCCTTCAAATGCGAAAGGCTCTCGAGGATTTAAGGCGGTAAATATGACCAAAAATAGAGGGAGGCATGGAAGAAGGTTTTGATTGGCCGGATCATCGTTGAGCAGTTGGCTGAGATAGTGCTGAGATAGTGAGGTTCTTGTACTTCTCAACTTCTTCTTCCTCAACGGATGACTAAGGACGCTGACCGGTTACGGAATCCGGACCGCAGCTAAGATGCGCCGCGCCGCGAGTCCTGCATCAGTGGACCAGTCAGACCTGTCACTGCATTCGTTCATTTACTCGTCCGTCTGGCAGTTTCAATGCATGCATGGCATACTAAGCCAACCACATAGCGCTTGCGCGTATAGTGGGGAAGACGAACATGGTACTGCGCACGTTGCAGAATATGGTTATGCTCCATGATGTCCTTATGCACGGCCTGTGAACACGACGAATGATATAAAGTCTGATTTATCGTGATGCAGGGTAGATCATTGATTCCCCTTAATCGCAGGCTCGTATCATTAGATGGCTCGGATTGAACAGCAACAAGCGAATCATATTCCCGAAAACGCCTTTTCTCGTATCGTCCTACATCAGCCTTACGATCGCATCCAGCAGGACTTCCAGGTTAGCCTTATCCACCATCGTGGTATCTCTCCTCATTTAGGTGCTTATATGCGCTTTTAGGCCCCACCTACAACTGGCGATGACCAACACGTTGGTCATCCGCAGGATGTCCCACTAACACCCGGGACTGTTACTATTGGCGATCAAACACAATCTATACACTACACTGCCAGCGACAGGGCCCACTCCGGCTACAACGAAATTTTTTATCCTGCCGTCCCGTATGGCGCAAGGCCCAACAATAACTATGACGGACCTATTCAAGGTGTCCAGGATCAAGCACAGGTCTGTGGTCTTGCAAACCACGTAAGTGCCAGCCTTTTTTTCTCTCTCTTTGCAAAATACGCACTAAAATTTGGGCTGTAGGGAACCACCCAAGGAAATGCCGTCTTTGCTTATTCTCTTCAGCACGTCACGCCGGGTCCGGACCGAGCCTTCCGAGATGCAAGCCTTCAACACGTGGCTCCTCATGGCTCGCGTCCGCCAACGGCGGAAAACCTCCGATACCTTGCGTTTGGCTATTTGCGCCACCCTGGTTCGCAGGTTGATATGGTTCGTATGGATCAGGGTCCGGATGGTCGACTCAGGGTGGTGATCGTCCTCGCGCTGCCCGATCATCTCTGAGGCAGTTATCGCGGCGCAGGAGATCCACTCTCGGAGCAGCAGGGTAAATGTGTGCACGGATTGGTGCGTGTAGTACCTACAGTATGTAAGCTTTCTAGATGTATGCAAGTCGTCTACCCCTCGTTTTATAACCGCTTTCTTGTTTTATCACGCTATGTGTTGTTGATAGAGCTGACCCGGAAATGGACGCTCATTCTGGCCTGGCACAACAAGACTACGTTCCCCGACATGCTGGTCCCAGCGCGTATTATGTGACTGTGAATGCATAATTAACCCCCTTCATGTTTCCGTCGAGTTTGCACCACAGGCCTGGCCACCGTCAGGCACCGTAAAATCACGTCTGATGATGGCTGAAAAACAGCTTAGCATGACAATCTCAACAGTGTAAACGAACTAAACTGTCAATTGCTGGTGTTATTTCACGACTTGAATGTGCAGCGCATCTTCTAGGATATGGTGTCATTACGTGTTCCGTTCGGCGTCCGCGGTCAGCTATATCGTCGTGTGCCGTACGGTAGATCGCCACGGTCAGTATTTGACATCCGAACGGTCATACACAGCCGCTGTCCATTTCCGCGTATCGCACTTCTTCCCCTTCTCCATTTCAGGAAACTATTGATTTGCGACGATCCCAAAAAAGTCACGAGGAACTGATACGCCAGTGTACGTTATATTCACACCCAAATAGTATCCGGGCATGTCGATCATGATCACTGTCGACGATGGTCGCACATAGTCATCGTCGGAGTTACGGTTAGGTGTTGTCTTGGTACTGTAGGAACAGGAACAGGGACCTCGGTCTCGGTCCCGATTCGGATTCAGTTCGGGTCCGGAACGAACCAGGTAGTTGCCATCGTGACTTTGTCGCGTGATTTCGGTCAGGATAGAGAGTGCTTAGTTTAGTTCGTCCAAAGTGCGCCATGCGCCACTTCGATTCGTTAACGCAACCGGTTGAACATTTTACTCGCTACTCACATCCGCGGATTTGAATAATCATGACCAAGGGAGCCAAGGATAATTGCGTCGTGTTCCAACCTGGACCCTCGTACTTTTCCCGATCACCCTTATTATGCATGCTCAGAGGCAACTGCTGTGACTTCCAGTAGTTTCTCTCGTCCTACTGGTCTTCCAACTGACAAACCTCCTCTCCTTCAAACTAACTGTCTACTAACACTGCCGACCTAAACGACGCTCTTTTAAACACTCATCGCGACATATCGTACACTACGACCTAGTTCGCACCCTCATGAGCTTCGACCCTTTGCCACCTCCCTCCTCTCGACCGTTCATGTCGTCGACATCTGCGATGGAATGGCGTTTCAGGAACCGGCATCGTTTTCAGCGCCATTATCTTTGTCGGGCTGATTTTTTACACAACCATTATATCCCCCCTCAGCCAGAGCTCGCTATTCCGAAAACCCTCTCAGTGGTTTTATGGCCTCCCTCATTTCGATTCAGAAATAACCATCCTGTCACCAGAGTCCAATGTTCTCACGCTTGAACAGATCACAGAAATTGTTTGCCGTACTCGAGGATTCTTTTCCAGAGACTACAGCCTTAACTTAGGTTGGAACAATGTTGGTGTACTCCATTCTAGATGTAAGCTGAACTGAACACGACGTGATAATAGATGCGTTATATAATTGATGCCGCGCTTCTTCAAGCGGAGCTCCTCAATCGTACATTGGTTCTCCCTTCGTTCGTCTATGCTCGCTCTTGCGAATACGATATGTCTGTATTTTCCCTTGTCTCCGACCACAATTATCGTTCAACTTGTCGTCGTCACATGCAGTTCGGTTTGTGCAGGCTATGCACCCATGGTTAACAAGGGTGACGTTGTAGGCTCGGATGAATGGCGGGAGCAACCCATCGAGCAACAAATGGCCTTCCGCATTCCCATTTCAATGATGATTGATCTCAACCATATTCGTAAACGGCATGCCGTCATCACAGCTTCGGATTACCTGCGCCTACACGGTCAAGATCCCGAGAACGAGTCGAGCAGTGGGTTTTGGCTGCGCGGTTGGTATCACAGTCACCCGAACGTCTTTGCGACGAACAAGACGAAAACTCCATCGTTATTTATCATCGAGAATGACTGGTACGATCCCCCTGGCGTCAACCGGGTCGACTACATTCCTCCCGCGATGAAAGAGCGGGGAAATTGGAAGCCTTTCCTCGAATCGGAGAGGCTAGAAAGGGATGGGTATTGGCCCCCCAAGGAGCCAACAGATGTCTCGAATCGCCTAGCAAGTTCCATGTCTGAGGGAAAAGCGATTGTTGATTGGGATACAGCTAAATACGTTTTAGCTTCGGCTGGGCTAGGAAGCGAAGTGGATCTTGAAGATGATGAGGCTGTCGAGAGCACATTAAATGCTCATGGCTGGGAGGTATTACACACGTTCTCAAGCACGTGAGTATCAAATTTCTCTTGTGCATGCATCGAGATCAAAGTTGACCCCGTCTGTAGACTCGAAAGGGAGTTTACCAGGACCGTGGTCACACCTATCAAACAAGTCGTGAACCGCACTTCAATACGAGGCTTTAGGGATGACTACCATCACGTGGATGCGGACGTTGTCGTGCTTGCTGGAGAGACCCATCTGAATCGCAAACCTGTGAGTGAGCTATCTCCGCTTCTGGGTGGCCAATGCTAATCCGGCCTTACCATATTCAAGGGAGCTGTGCGGTTCACAGAACCACGGGCGCGCGCTGACTTTGCAAATATGGTCCTGAATGATATCGTGTCGCCACGCTGGATATTGGACCTCGGTGATACCCTGGCATCACGCATGAGCAAATTGACGAAAGGTCGTCTGTGGATGGGCGCACACATGCGCCGCGGGGACTGTGAGTACTTAGTCTTAACTCCACATCCTTCCTCGAGTCTTGATAGTCCTGATCTCAATCCTCACCCCTTAAAAAAACCAGTCGTGCGAGTAGGTTGGGTGGTGGAAACACCGCAGGATCACGTCATGCGCGTGAAGGACCGTCTGCGGAAGGGCCGTACCGCGCTAGCATCCCTGGGTAATCTCACCACATACGACCTCGATGACGTCAAGCCCGACCTGGAACAGATCACGCTGCCCCTCCCGCTCCCAGATGACCGGTTCTACGTCGCGACGGACGAGCGCGACCCGGATGCGCGACGGGTGATTGCGGACGCGGGCGCGGTGTTCATCTCGGACTTGCTCAGGATGGAAGATCGGCGCATGTATGGTTGGCCGTTGATGATTACGGACGTGCTTGCGCTCGTCGAACAGCGTCTGCTGATGCACAGCGCGTTCTTTTATGGTCACGCTATGAGCTCGGTGGCGGGCGTGATTGCGAATCTGCGTGCGGCGCGGGGTGCGGACCCGCGGACGCTGTGCATAGATTGAATCTCCCCACATACCTCAACGGTGATCGATATATTTGCTTTGCTTTGCTTTGCTTCTTCTTGATATAGTCGAGCAGTCACACACTCTTTTCTTTGCCGTTCTTCCACTCATTTTCGATTTTAGGGGCCGGGTTAATACATCTCTCTTCGTGGTCCTAGAACCGAGGTATAGGGATAGCAGCGCTAGCTCTGACATCATTTTTTATCACTATTTATTACATTTTTTCTTTCATACTCCAGCCAGCCACAAATACATAGATAAGCACCCTATGGAAGTGAGACATCGATTAGAACGAATAGGGGTGGTAATATCCCTATCACATTAGACTACGGGTGTTGTGGACCACGCCCAACAACGCCCTGGACTACGTATTATACCGGAAGCTTCCGAATCAATCATTTTGTGGAATTTGGACGTTCGCATGTTCGCATTCGAGAGGCCGCCAGTGATATATCCCCTATACTATACCACGTCCCCCTATACCACGTCCCTTCAAGGATGTGGTATTTTTAAAAAGGCATTCGAATGAAAGTTTCCGTAGCCGCTGCACCAACAGGTGTAGCGCATTGCTTCCTTCACGATATCTCTGAATCACTCTTTGTGAGCATGTCCTCCAGAGTGTTAAAACATAGTGAGAACTCGAACTCATTGATAGACTAGATCAAAAGAGTGAGTCAACAAGAGGATGTAAACCGGCCCGGGGGCGGAGTGTCAAGCTCCGTGTTAGAATCGCAGCCGCTAATGACCAGCCGCGGCCGCGGTCATGATTATGATTAACAGCCACATGAGCCCATTGGAGACGCCTACCTGCCCCTTAAATTGAACAGGAATCTGTTCAAATCGATATCCACTCACTCGGCAACAATCAAGCCGGGGTTGAGTAGGGAAGGGATGAACCGTGATCACAAAGTGGTAACTGGAACTGCTGGAGGCAATAAGTGCACAACTACATGCGTTCATCAGGGACGGCCCGGGGAGGCGGCCCGGGGAGGCCGATAGAGATTTTTTTTAAAACTGGCACAGCTGCTTGATTTCGGCTTTGACATCATAACTCAACGTCCGCCTATGAGCTACGCAGACTAGGACACGCCCGGGCCGGCGCGCTTGGAACGCGAACGCCAGCCATCCCCACCGCCGCTGAGCACTCTGCCATTGACATCGAAGCCTGCAAAAGATGGACTAGTGCTGAAAGGCCGATCCATCACTAGAAGCAGGGACAGGGACTGGGCTGCTTCCTTTGTGAAATGAAGGCCGGTAAGGCGACTTTGGGACGGTATCGAGAGGACTTGTTCGGAAGCGGGCGATCTTCCGTAGTATTATACTAAACGTAACAGAGTAAATTTCAGGAACAGAACGTGGCGGATGATTAAGGGGGGTCCGGAGGAAATAAAATATGGGGTGGAATGAGTGCTTACCTGGAATTCGAGCGAGCCCGATTCCGTCCGCTTCGGAGACGTCGAGGAGCCTGGAACTTCCGCCCGATGCTGTTGACCCCGTTGACCTTCTCGATGACGGGCCGGGCACCCAAGTCACCCATGCAGTCCTCTCGCCGTGACTCCATCTAACCCTCCTTCCATTATTGAAAGGCGCTGGGTGGCCCGTGGCTTTTTACGTGGTGTGCCCCCCTATAGCCAATCTAGGCAGGCCCCTGCTAGGGCTATTAGGGAAGGGGGAGGGGCACAGCCATCTGCCCTGGGATTTAGTCAACAGACAATACACCATGCGGCTGCACCTACTACTCCAGCCCGCCCCTCAAACTAACTGTCTACTAACACTGCTGAACTAAACCACGCTCTCTTAAACACTCACCGCGACATATCGTACACTACGATCTAGTTCGCACCCTCATGAGCTTCGACCCTTTGCCACTTCCCTCCTCTCAATCTTCACGGGGCCGTTCATGTCGTCGTCTTCTGCGATTGAATGGCGTTTCAGGAACCGGCATCGTTTTCAGTGCCATTATCTTCGTCGGGCTGATTTTTTACACAACCATTATATCCCCCCACAGCCCGAGCTCGCTATTCCGAAGGCCCTCTCAGTGGTTACATGGCCTCCCTCATTTCGATTCAAAAACAACCTTCCTCTCACCAGTCTCTAAGTCCGATGTTCTCACACTTGAACAGATCACGGAAATTGTGGGTCGTACTCGAGGGTTCTATTCCAGAGACTACAGCCTTTACTTAGGTTGGAACAACGTTGGTGTACTCCATTCTAGATGTTAGCTAAACTGAACACGACGTGATAACAGATGCGTTATATTATCGATGCCGCGCTTCTTCAAGCGGAGCTCCTCAATCGTACATTGGTTCTCCCTTCGTTCATCTATGCTCGCTCTTGCGAATACGATATGTCTGTAATTTCCCTTGTCTCCGACTACAATTATCGTTCAACTTGTCGTCGTCACATGCAGTTCGGTTTGTGCAGACTATGCACCCATGGTTAACAAGGGTGACGCTATAGGCTCGGATGAATGGCGCGAGATCCCCGTCGAAGAACAAATGGCCTTCCGCATCCCTATCTCAATGATGATTGATCTCACTCATACTCGTAAATGGCATGCAGTCATCACGGTTTCTGATTATCTGCGCCTTCACGGCCAAGATCCCGAGAACGAGTGGAGCAGTGGATTTTGGCTGCGCGGTTGGTATCACAGTCACCCGAACGTCTTTGCGACGAACAAGACGAAAACGCCATCGTTATTTATCATTGAGAATGACTGGTACGATCCCCCTGGCGTCAACCGAGTCGACTACATTCCTCCCGCGATGAAAGAGCGGGGAAATTGGAAGCCTTTCCTCGAATCGGAGAGGCTAGAAAGGGATGGGTACTGGCCCTCCCAGGAGCCAACAGATGTCTCGAATCGCCTAGCAAATTCCATGTCTGAGGGGAAAGCGATTGTTGATTGGGATACAGCTAAATACGTTTTAGCTTCGGCTGGGCTAGGAAGCGAAATGGATCTTGAAGATGATGAGGGTGTCGAGAGCACATTAAATGCTCATGGCTGGGAGGTATTACACACGTTCTCAAGCACGTGAGTATCATCGTTTCTCTTGTGCGTGCTTCGAGATCTAAGTGGATCCCGTCTCGAGACTCGAGAGGGAGTTTACCAAGACTGTGGTCACAACTATCAAACAAGTCGTGAACCGTTCTTCAATACGAGGCTTTAGGGATGATTACCATCACGTGGATGCGGACGTTGTCGTGCTGGCTGGAGAGACCCATGTGAATCGCAAACCTGTGAGTAAGCTTTGTCCGTCTCTGGGTGGCCAATGCTAATCCGGCCTTACCATATTCAAGGGAGCTGTGCGGTTCACAGAACCACGGGCGCGCGCTGACTTTGCAAATATGGTCCTGAATGATATGATGCCGCCACGCTGGATATTGGACCTCGGTGATACCCTAGCATCACGCATGAGCAAACTGACGAAAGGCCGTCTGTGGATGGGTGCGCACATGCGCCGCGGAGATTGTGAGTACTTAATTCCACATCCCTCCTCGAGTCTCGATAGTCCTGATCTCAATCCTTTCCCCTAAAATAACCAGTCGTGCGAGAGGGTTGGGTGATGGAACAAACACCCCAGGATCACGTCATGCGCGTGAAGGACCGTCTGCAGAAGGGCCGTTCTGTGCTAGCATCCCTGGGCAATCTCACCACATACGATCTCGATGGCGTCAAGCCCGACCTGGAACAGATCACGCTGCCCCTCCCGCTCCCAGATGACCGGTTCTACGTCGCGACGGACGAGCGCGACCCGGACGCGCGACGGGTGATTGCGGATGGGGGCGCGGTGTTCATCTCGGACTTGCTCAGGATGGAAGATCGGCGCAAGTATGGTTGGCCGTTGATGATTACGGACGTGCTTGCGCTCGTTGAACAGCGTCTGTTGATGCACAGTGCGTTCTTTTACGGCCACGCTTTGAGCTCGGTGGCGGGTGTGATTGCGAATCTGCGTGCGGCGCGGGGTGCGGACCCGCGGACGCTGTGCATAGATTGAATCTCCCCACATACCTCAACAGTCATCGGTAATGTGTCAATATTTGTATTTGCTTTGCTTATCTTCTTCCTGTGATTCCCTGGATATAGACAATCAGTCACTCTCTCTTTTCTTTGTCGTTCTTCCACTCATTTCAGATTTTAGGGGTTGATACGGATCTCTCGTGGCTCTACCTGTCCTAGAACCGAGGTATTGGATAGCAGCGCTAGCTCTGACATATTTTTTAACACTATTTATTACATTTTTTCTTTCCCTTCATACTCCAGCCACACACAGCCACACACAAATACATACATCACCCGAACGATAGCTGAAATCACAAAGATGAGAATACCCCTTTAAGGGGTGGCAATATCCCTATCACATTAGACTACGGGTGTTGTGGACCACGCCTAACAACGCCCTGGACTACGTATACCGGAAGCATGTCCATCTCAGGCTCTTCTAATTAATCATTGCCAGTAACGGGTGAGATGGAAAGGACGACACGCAGAGATGGGCACCTGCGACCAAGAGTGTGGCAAGGCGTTTAGAGGTTGACTACCCTACATTCTGCTAAGAAAGGGTTGTGAAACTGGCACAGCCTCACCTGAGGTATGATTGGCTTGTTGTGGACTGATATCACGCACGTACTACATTGTGTTTGGAGGCTACGCTGTCAGAAGGGATAGCGATACCTTCTGTGATTGAAATGTATAGGAGGGCGATCCGCTCGTCGAGCCTCGACGCAATGCAAACACACAAAGCTCAAGGTTATGAAGTATATAGTACCTACCTTACTGATCGTGGGGCTGAGCCGCGAGTCCGTGACTGATGTGATAGAAGTAACACTTTAGGCGTAGGAGTAGGCAAGACACTTGCGTCATTCCACGGCCCCACGCCTGAGCGGAGGACGCACTGTTTGGGCGAGCGTGTAAGCCAAGTTGTGTAGCTGCCAGTGCCTGCTTCTGCTTGAAGCAATCTGCTAAATGCGGGCATTCCCGTAAGAGACCTGCCGATAATATTGCACAAGAAGCGGTCATCGGTAGAGATAGATAGATGTGGCTTCGAGGAGGCGCACACACCCATTGTGGCTGGTTGGCCGCCGGTGGGCGCGGCTAGGATACAGTTCTACGGCGAGTCGGCGAGTCGGGCCACGTCCAATAGCCAGGTGCGGTCGCCGTCCCTCCGAACGTGACCGTGAGAACTGTTTCCTGTTCCCTGTTCCCTGTCGACTGTCGACATGTCAACCCGTCGGTCATCGACCAGTTTCGCACTATGGGTACTACGACCTTTACATCATGTCCGCCAGCGCCAGTACTAATATAGCCCGATACCCGTGGGATCTGGAGTTTGGGCCCGTCGGTACCCATTGGCATGCGCGCTGGTATACCCTATTTCATGGGCTTGCACAGTGTCATTGTCAATTTGTCAATAATGAGAAGATTGGTAACCGCTGAATACGAACTTCAGACAGCTGTGTCGCGGAGATGCTGCTGTCGACTTCCTGCAGCTGTGCTGATACTTAATTTCCTGCACACCAACTTCCTAATAGGGAACGTACAACACAAGAAAGTGATTTATGGCTCGATTAGACATGTCGGAGGCTCTCGACCGGCCGATCAAGCAGGATATCACATAATTCAGAGGACAACGATATGACCCGGTTCATGAAGGCCGGTTCCGGCACGGCATGCGGTCCTCCAGGCACCGATGGTGTCCTTGTGAGCATTAGTCCTTTTCCACTTTGTTCGTTAAACTTGATTGTTTCTATCTTCACTGCGCACACAGCATCTAAGAATTATATGACATGCATGAAACAGGAGCCTCTTCGCGTACCATGTGGAAACTGAACATGTATACTGCCCGCAAGCCAGACTGGCTTTATATCCATGTCCGTGTGCACAACTTGAGGACACAGATATAAACTCTGCTGTACCACGGTGAAAGGCAGATCAGTACATCCCCTTCTTTGATCGCGCGCCCGCATCATCAAATGCCTCAAGTCGATCAGCAACAAGCGAATCACGTTCCCGAGAACGCCTTCTCTCGTATCGTTTTGCATCGGCCTCATGACCGCATACGGCAGAATCCTGGGGTTAGTCCTACCTGTCATGGTATTCTCCCACTCGTGGATGCTTACATACTTTTCAGGGTCCACCTCCTGCCAACAATGGCCAACGCGTTGATCATCTAGAGGATACCCCACTGTCGGTCGGAAACGTTGCTATTGGGGATCAAACACAACCCCTACGCCGCGCTGGCGGGGCCCACCTGAGCCACAACGAAATGGGCAATCCCACTATTCCATACGACATAGGGCTCAATGACCTTGTCGGACCCATTCAATTTGTCCGGGATCGGGGTCAAGCACAAGTCCGTGATCAGGCACACCTTGTAAGTACCAATCTCTTCTTCCTTTGATGGGGATTTACTGGGCTGCAGGGGATTCAAGGAAACACCATATTCTCTTACCCTCAACATGTCACAGCGGGCCCTGATTGTGCATTCCCAGATGCAAGGTCTCAGCAGGTTGTCCCTCCCGTCCCGCCAATGGCGGAAAGTCTTCGGTGCCTTGCTTGTCGCTATTTGCGCCACCCCGGTTCGCAGGTCGATATGGTTCGTATGGAACAGGGCGCGACTGGCCAGTTTAGGGTTGTGATAGTGCTCACACTACCTGATCTTTTCTGAGACTGTAACAGTCATCACAGGATAGCGATATATCAATGTACTTACAGTATGTGATACATATTCATGTCTTAGCTTATGTCTTAGCTTTCCGGATGTATCTGGGTTAACTGTCCCTTATGTCCGTGTGTTAGTGACTGGGCCGACCAAGAAGTGGGTGTTTCGACTCGTCGCGTAGTTCGTTGACATGTGTACGGCCACGATGAGTTGGTAGCTCGCTTGGTTCAGTTCGTTTTGTCGCCTCGCTTCGCAATGTATGTAATGCTGCGCTCACCGCTCTGAGTAGCGCCCGCGGACTTGACTGTGACAGCTCTCGTGCCTTATTTTCCATCCTGATTATGCTCACATTCGCCAATTCGTTTTTCGTTCCCTTTTTCTCGTTTTCCAACTGACCCCCCTTCTCTTTTTCTGATACACACTTCTCCTGCACTGTACTGCCGACCCAAACCACACTCTTTTGTAAACTTATTGCGGCCAAGCGTATCCCTGCCCACCGTCCCCATGAGCTACGATCTCTTACCGCCTCCCTCCTCCCAATCATCCCAGGGCTATTCATTCCGCCGTTGCAAAGGCTTTCTTCGTTGCAATGGCGTCCTGGGACCCGGCATCTTTTTCAGTGCCGCCATCTTCGGCGGTCTGATTTTCTACATGACTATTGTTTCCCCCCGCGCCTCGCTCTCCCACATACCCTCTAAATGGCATGTCACCCCGCAGCTCGATCCATATCCCCCGGATCATTTCCCAGAATTCATCCCTCTTTCGCCGTCGCCGCCTTCGGAAACAAGTACTATTCTACACGAAGCAGACCTCCCGTCACCGCCACTGCCACCGCCACCATCACCGCCCTCAGACCCTGATGTTCTCTCGCTTGAACAGATCAAGGACGTCGTGGGTCGTACTCGAGGATTCTTTTCTAGAGACTACAGCCTTTCGTTGGGTTGGAACAATGTCAGTGCACCCCATTCTAGACGTGAGCCGAACTGAACACGACGTGTTAATAGATGCGCTATATTATCGATGCCGCGCTTCTTCAAGCGGAGCTCCTCAATCGCACATTGGTCGTCCCTTCGTTTGTCTATGCTCGCGCGTGCGAATACAATATGTATGTATTTTCACTTGTCTCCATCTACGATAATGTTTCGATTTTCCGTCATATGCAGTTCAGTTTGTGCAGACTATGCACCCATGGTTAACAGAGGTGACGTTGTGAGGTCGGACGAATGGCGGGAGCTTCCCATCGAACAGCAAATGGGCTTCCGCATTCCTATTTCAACAATGATCAATTTGACTTACATTCGGGAACGACATGCAGTCATCACAGCTTCGGATTACCTGCGCCTTCACGGACAAGATCCTGAGAGCGAGTCGGCCAGTGGATATTGGCTGCGCGATGGGTATCACGCGGACCCGAACGTCTTTGAGACCGACAAGACCAAAACGCCATCGTTATTTATTATTCAGAATCACTGGTACGACCCCACTGGCGTCCATAGGGTAGACCAGATTCCCTCCGCGATGAAAGAGCGAGGGAGATGGGAACCTGTCCCCGAATCAGAAAGGCTACAACATGGTGGAAACTGGCCCCCAATGGAGCCAACGGAGATTTCGAACCGCATAGCGAGTTCCCTATCTGAGGGTGCCACCATCATGGAATGGGACACAGCTAAATCCGTTTTAGGGTGGCTTGGGTTAGGAAGCGAATTGAATCTTGACGATGACGATGTCGTTGAAGATACTTTGAATGCTCATGGATGGGAAGTTTTGCATTCCTTCTCAGGAATGTGAGTGTCATCGTCTATCTTGCGCATGGTACTATGTTGATCGTGTCTCAAGTCTCGGCATGGACCTTACTAAGACTGTGGTTTCACATCTCAAACAAGTCGTGCCTCGCTCTTCAATAAGGGGCTTCAAGGATGACTACTACCACGTGAACGCGGACGTTGTCGTGCTTGCTGGAGAGACTCATCTGTATCGCAAACCAGTGAATTAGCCGTCTCGATATCTGCAAACTTGATACTGATCCAGCCTCTATCGTCCAGGGGTCTATGCGCTTCACGGAACCCCGCGCCCGCGCTGACTATGCAAGCATGGTCCTGAATGATATCATGCCCCCACGTTGGGTTTTGGAACTCGGTGATATTTTGGCATCCCGCATGAGTGAGTTGACGGAAGGCCGACTGTGGATGGGCGCACACATGCGCCGCGGGGACTGTGAGTACTTAATTCCACATCCCTCCTCGAGTCTCAATAATCCTGATCTCAATCCTCTCCCCTACAAAACCCAGTCGTGCGTGCGGGTTGGGTGATGGAACAAACACCCCAGGATCACGTCACGCGCGTGAAGGACCGTCTGCGGAAGGGCCGTACCGCGCTGGCGGCGCTGGGTAATCTCACCACGTACGATATCGATGTCAAGCCCGACCTGGAACAGATCACGTTGCCCCTCCCGCAGCCAGACGATCCGTTCTATGTCGCGACGGACGAGCGCAACCCGGACGCGCGCCAGGTGATTGCTGATAATGGCGCTGTGTTCATCTCGGACTTGCTCAGGATAGAAGATCGGCGCAAGTATGGCTGGCCATTGATGATTACGGACGTGCTTGCGCTCGTCGAACAGCGTCTGTTGATGCACAGTGCATTCTTTTATGGTCACGCTATGAGCTCGGTGGCAGGTTTGATCGCGAACCTCCGCGCGGTGCGAGGTGCGGACCCGCGGACGATGTGCATAGATTGAATGGACTCCCCGATCCTACCGCAACACCATTGACGATAACTCAAAACTATATTTTTTTTACCTTTTTTTTTACCCCTCGTTTTTTCGATTTTATGGGTTTGTACGAATCTTTCGTCATTCTTCTTGTCCTAAAATGTCAAGGTGCCGGGACCGCAGCACTGCAGTCTGTAGTCCGAGGATTTTTTGTCACTATTATTATATTTATTTCTTTACCCGCCAAGTTGGATTATTGTTGTGCTCGTACTTCCCCCATCCATCGCCCCACACTACATACATCCGTCTTGTCCCAAAACGCATGGAGGTAAGTTAATGTCATTAACGGGATCTCTCGGTGAGCTCCAGTATGGGATACTGCATTATGCGGGGTGCACGGACAAAATTTCGTAAAGATCCCATAGTACTAGGCTATAGCTAGTACCAGTATGTGACAAGACGTAAACCTTAACCCGCGTGTCAGTGATATCACCAGGCTAGGGCCATGGTGCAACACGTCAGCATCAGTTCTCTTCTATCTTGTCATGAACGTGAAGAGGGGGCTGTGCCCATTCCTGAATGCTCTCTGGCACTGTGTACTGCCAGTGGTTATGATTGTGCCGAGCCTCCCGCGTAGATAATCAATTCGCTTTTGTCTGGGTGCTTTTTTTTCTGCACCGCGCGCGGTGCTGTTGTTCCAGGCCTGCCCTTGGACATCTCCGTGCAGATCTAGAGCGAGGTTAGAGGCACCAGTAAGTAAGACATTCCTGTTGCCTGTTGCCTGTTGGGTGCGTATCGGGGGCGCATCGTGACTGTGACCTTCCTTCACACGCACACACAAACAACTCAAGTACTCAAGTACTGTATAGTAACTGTCAGAAGCATGTGGGGTACAGTAGTGGCCTTGGTCGGTTAGTTAGCTCCAACCTTGAAGTTGCCCAGCACGCTGGCGGAGGCGGATGTGACCGCGTACTTAACGACACGTGACATTGCGTGAGATGAGACATCGCTCCTCACTGGGATCTCTATGGCAACTTTACTTTCCCTCGCCTAGTAAAAAGCTAAAATTTCTAAGAAATTAGTCTATTGACTATATACGCTTTGTAGGACATGCATCAAAGTAAGGTGTGATTGACCCCCATTGAACTTCCTGCCCAGCGCCCATTCAACATTTGGGGTCACGTTTACGCTTTGACGCTCGCACTAGCGGTTTTTGGATGTTAATTTCGACGACTACGACGGCTGGCATGGCGTTTCCATCGTCAAATCCCTGGCTCTTCGTTCTCTACCTTTCCTTCCCTCGATAACCTTGATTCAGTACCGAATCATCTAATTGGTTTCCGTCTAATCTATCCTGACCTTCCAACTGACCCCACCTCTCTCTTTCTAACTCCCGCCCTACTGCCGTAGCACTGGCCGACATTGGCCATATACTCCTCACCGCGACGGAAACATACTATACACCGCAGTTTGGCCTGAAATCGTGCTCATGAGTCTCGACCTTTTGCCACGTCCTTCCTCCCAATCATCCCAAGGCCGTTCATTTCGCCTTCGGAGAGCTCTTCGATGGAATCGCATGCCAGGATCCGGCATCCTTTTGCGTGCCGTACTTTTCGCCGGTTCTATTTTCTACTTCTACACAACTATTATTTCCCCCCGCAGCCCGCTCATTCGTATGCCCGTTGAATGGCGTGACCTCCCACAGCTCGATCCAAATCCCCCGGATTTTGCTCCGGAGCACACGTTTCCTTTGCCCTCTTTATCTTTGGCTACAAGAACCCTCCTGGACAAGGCATCCCTCCCGTCGCCGTCACCCACACCTTCACCGTCGTCAGAGTCCGATGGTCTCACGCTCGAACAAATCAGGGACATTGTGGGTCGTACTCGAGGGTTCTTTTCCAGAGACTACAGCCTTAACTTAGGTTGGAACAACGTTGGTGTACTCCATTCTAGATGTCAGCTGAACTGAGCATGACGTGATAATAGATGCGTTATATTATCGATGCCGCGCTTCTTCAAGCGGAGCTTCTCAATCGTACATTGGTTCTCCCTTCGTTCGTCTATGCTCGCTCTTGCGAATACAATATGTCTGTATTTTTCATTGTCTCTGACCACCATTATCGTTCAACTTGTCGTCGTCACATGCAGTTCGGTTTGTGCAGACTATGCGCCCATGGTTAATAAGGGTGACGCTACAGGCTCGGATGAATGGCGGGAGATCCCCATCGAAGAGCAAATGGCCTTCCGCATCCCTATTTCAATGATGATTGATCTCACTTATACTCGTAAATGGCACGCGGTCATCACGGTGTCTGATTATCTGCGCCTACACGGCCAAGACCCTGAGAACGAATCGAGCAGTGGCTTTTGGCCCCGCGATTTGTATCACATGCATCCTAATGTCTTTGCGACGGACAAGACCAAAACGCCATCGCTATTCGTGATCGAGCACGACTGGTACGAGCCTTCTGACGTCAACCGGGTCAACTACATTCCCTCCGCGATGAAAGAGCGGGGTAAATGGGAACCCTTACCCGAATCAGAAAGGCTTGAAAGTGGTGGATACTGGCCCCCAATGGAGTCAACTGATCTCTCGAAGCGTCTAGCAAGATCCACACATGGTGTCAAAGCCATTATGGCCTGGGATACAGCTAAACACATTTTGGCGTCGGCTGGATTAAGTGACGAATTTAGTCTTGACGATGACGAGGCTGTTGAAGGCATATTGAATACTCATGGCTGGGAGGTCGTGCACACATTCTCGAGCACGTGGGTATCATTATCTCTCCCGCGCCTGCTCTCTAAGTTGACTTATCTTAAGTCACCGGATGGAACTTGCCAAGAACGTGGCGTCACCTATCAAGGAAGTCGTGCACCGTTCTTCGATCCGAGGCTTTAAGGATGACTATTATCATCTCAGCACGGACGTTGTCGTGCTTGCTGGAGAGACCCATGTATCTAGCAAGCCAGTGCGTGAGCCGTTTTGATTCTTGTGTGGTTGATAATGACCTAGCATTTCCATCGTCAAGGGAGATATGCGCTTCACAGATCCTCACGCACGCGCAAAATTTGCAAACGTAGTCGTCAATGGACTCCTGCCACCACGTTGGGTATCGGAGCTTGGTGATATCTTAGCGTCTCGCATGAGTGAATTGACGGAAGGTCGTCTGTGGATGGGGGCGCACATACGCCGCGGAGACCGTGAGTCAGTTTCCCACCCTTCTTAGAGTCGGCTATCTTGACCCCGGTCGTTGCCCTCTAAAAACAGTTGTTCGACTGGGCTGGGTGATGGAACAAAGCCCCGCGACTCACATGATGCGCGTAAAGAATGGCATGCGGAAAGGCCGTTCGGTCCTAGCGTCGCTGGACAATCTAACCACGTACGACCTCAATGGCGTCAAGCCTGATCTGGAACAGACCAGGTTACTGCCCCCGCTGGAGGATGACCCGTTTTACGTCGCAACGGACGAGCGCGACGCGGATGCACGGAAGTTGTTTGCGAGTGAGGGCGCAGTGTTCGTTACGGACCTTCTCACGAAGGAAGACCGGCGCAAGTATGGCTGGCCGTTGATGATGACGGACGTGCTTGCGCTCGTGGAGCAGCGTCTGCTGATGCACAGCGCATTTTTTTATGGGCATTCCAAGAGCTCTTTGGTGGGTGCG
>QFEA01000923.1:0-21525 GCA_003315975.1 Lactifluus echinatus | reverse complement strand
GTGAGCATGCTACTAGCAAAACGGGCGTCACCCTCATGGGATAAAAATCGGGCAGAACCCTCAGCGATGTCCCATCACGGGGCGAGCCTTGTACGGTTCCTCTAAGTACTGAATCTCTTCTTCAGTCAGAGTGATGTCGGTTCCATCTGCGAGGTATCCAAAATTTAGTCTTAATCGTCCCAGGATCCCTTGGAGACAACTCCACGTACTAATTAGATCTTCGAGGTTCTTCATACTCGTAGAACCAATGATAGGCGCGGTCACTCGTGCTAGTGACCATCCTAGCGAGACCTGCGCCATACTAATGCCACGCTTCTTGGAGATCTCTTCGACTCTGTGCATATTTTATGAAACCTCTTCATCGCGACTTTGATGATACGCGACTCACCTGTTCACGATTTCCTTGGTACCCGATCCCTCTAGATGGAGGTTATCATAAGAGCTGAAGGCACAAGTCTCGTTCAAAGGTTATGGAACGGCAGGACAAAGGGGATACTCACCGACCCAAATTGCTACCCTGACGCGCCGTTATTGTATCGTTGTTGAGCGGACGAGTGAGGAGACCACCCGCCAATGGCGACCACGGGATGATACCCACACCAAAATGCCTGAGTGTAGGGAACATCTCGCGTTCTTCCTCGCGGTACACCAGCGAATGATGATTTTGCATAGATATGAACGGTGTCAGGTTGTGTGTGATAGCATAATCTGTGATTCTGTCAGTCAGCAGAAATCTCAGTGGTTGGCTGTCTGTTAATTACTTTGCATGATATGGACTATGATGAAGATTAGCCAACAGTTGCTGATTCGACTGGACCGAGTACGCACACTGCCAAGCATAGCAGCTACTCATCCCGATGTATCGTACGTATCCTGCCTTGACGATGTCATGCAGGGCCTGCATCGTCTCCTCGATTGGAGTGTTAGAATCGAAACGGTGGCATTGCAAGACATCGATGTAGTCGAGCTGGAGACGCTCGAGAGAACTCTTTACCGATTCGAAGATGTGCTAGACAGGAGACCATCAGAAATGGGTTGTAGGTATGTGAAACAGGATTTACCTTGCGGCTGAGACCATGTTGGTTCACGTATCCTTTCTTGTCGAGCTCCACAGGTTGCATTCCCACCAGAAACTCTGAGGAATTACTCACGGCTCCGAACAACTGATGAAGCGATGATTAAGACTTAACTCCGCGTCAAAAACGATTCAAGTGTTGGCCTACCTTGGTCATGACCACGATTTCCTCACGAGGTAAATTAAGAACTTTGATAGCTCTGCCGAGGTACACCTCGGAAACACCATTTGAATAGATGTTCGCAGTGTCAAAGGTGTTCACGCCATGCTCATAGCTTTACAACGCATGTAAGATGACGACTTGGAGACGGCAGAGATGAGGGAACTGGGCTCACGCAATTTTGACATGTTCGATGGCGTCTTTCTCTCCTAGGACCCAAGCTTGCCAACCAGGATCACCGTAAGACATCATGCCAAGAATAATCTTGGACACTTTCAGTCCCGAATTTCCCAAGCGAACTGTAGCACGCCAAATCAGAAAGGACCTATGACCAAAGCACGATGCACCAGGGCAAGAAATTCGTACCGTATGGAACCCTTTTCATGACGGTGGGGGCGGACATTCAAGTTGCTATGGCTAGAGGTTGCTCCCTGAGTTGACAGGACACTGTGAAGGAATTACTTCGCCAGGAGAACTGTTTGGTTTTTATATCTGGTCATATCGATTCTCGTCAAGTCGAGAACTCGCAATTGACAATAGGCACATACTGCCAATGTGGGTCATCACGCATCACGTGGCGCGTGCCAGGTGGATACAGCACTCCTCGAAGCCGAGCCGGGACTGTATTGGTGTGCGTGGTGCGGACGGAAGTGGGGAAGTGGGTCACAAGCGTCAAACATGTGGGTCTTCTGTTATGTGTTACACGGCCTGAGTGGTGGAGTGCCGATCATATTCTCAGTGAAATGGGTAGTATCATCATCAACTTCAAGTAAAACATATAGCTCCAACTCCTTCGCTTCGGATTATAGGCCAGCCACGATACCAGTACGAGCCGATACCTAATCAATACCCTTCAAGTAGGATAAGCTCAATCAAGTCATTCCTTGTGCTCATAAAGAGGGCATTGAAAACACACACCGCCTGGTCATTATTCTCACAATCGTCTATTGTGCCAGCCGCTAGTAATATACAGACAGTAACGCTTGATGGCCCTCCATTGTGACTTCGACAACGTAGATCTCCTCATCCATACATCAGATCACATACACATTCTCCTTTGGGAGTTCATAACCCTCGAGCTGCTTGAAATACTTGACGCGCTCCATTCGCTCATGTTCGCGTCTCTGGGCCAACGTTAGTTTATATATAGGAAGTGGGAGATAAGACGCACCTCACGCATGTCCTCAGGTGTGCTCTCATCTGCCTTTTTCCGCGGGCGGTTCTTCTTCGAGCACCTCTTAGCACGCAAAGCCCCTCCGCTGCGCGTGTGTGTCACACCACGCCTGCGTATACGCCGCGGCCGCTCCCCATGCATACCGCTGCCTCTTTCAACTAAATCAGAGGCGGAAGTCTTCCTTTTGCTCGTAAGTGCGGTTTGCCGTTCGGGCCTCCGCCGCGGCGCGTTCTCGAGAACACGTCTTGCAACTTCTGTTGGATTCTCCGCCGTCGAACGTTTCCTCTGGCTATTCTCCTTACCCTTGCCCTTGCTTCTCAGCTTTGGCCGTTTCTGTGGCCTCTTGCACTCCTCCTCGCTCTCCTGGACATCGTAGTCAAGTTGCGATTCCGGGTCTGGCGGACGATGATGCACGCGCTTCACAGGAGACGGACTACTAGGCGCACTGTTCCCCTCAGTTTCGGACCCGTGCTCACTCACGTCGTGCAGCTCTTTCTGCCTTCGCCGACGCATCGTAATTACACGTGCGCTATCTCCATTGCGTGGCGTAAGTGGGTCCGCCGCAGCTACCGGTGTAGTCTCAGGATTCGGAGACGTCACGTGCAATTGCGCCTGCGGGAGGCGTTCTCGTGGGGTGTGTGGTGGAGACGCTGGCGCATACAGATCTTCAATCTCGCTGTCTGAGTACCGGGGATAGGGAAGTACCGAAGCCGGCGGTGGCTGAGACGGAGATGGTGCCAGAGGTAAAGACCATGAAAGCATTTCGGCCGACGCCTCCACAGTTGTGAGTTCCCCGAGTGGGAGACGGCTCTCACGACGTATATCGCTCGGACCGGCCTCAGGCCGGCTAAGCGCCATCTCTGCGCGTCGGGATTTGAGAAATCTCTCGGTGGCGAAGAAACCGAATGGATCAGAGTCGCTGCTGCGGGCGGGCGTACGCGATACGTCGCGGGGCTGGAGAATGCCGCGCTCACTCATAACAGGCCTAGAAAAAAGGTCTTTCTTGTCCGAAATGTCAGACCCAAGAATTTCGGGGGGGGCACCATAATTCTCTTTGTCTGATCCGGCATTCTCCCAACCGATACTGTCCTCACGCTCGTCAAAATCGTCAACAACACCGTGAGCGAACAAATCGTCGTTATTCACGTCGCCTTCAGATGATAATTGGGATTGGGACGGGAGTGGGCGCTTGCGTTTTTTGTCTTTACGTGTCGGTGTACGAAATTGTGACGGAGATCCAGGCCCATGGGCAGAGAAAAAGATTGGGTTGTCTTCACAGAGTTCGCCGTGAACTCGGCGCATAGGACTCGAAGAAAGATGGATAGGTGACGATGGAGGGAGGTGAGAAGAAGCGCGAGCAGAGACACGATGTGAATGGCGTCTCGCCGGCTCAGGAGAGGGTGTCCCATCATTCATGAACTGAGGTGGAAGGGTCGTGTTTGGGTCGTGCGGACGATGTTCGGGACGCTTAGGGGTTCGCGGAGGCGGATGGCTCTGGGGTGGCGTAGCGAAGACGCCTGAAGTACCGGTAACAGAAAGTACGCGTTGGAAGGAATCACCGGGCTCAACGACGTTCGTAGGTGGTGCAATTTCCTCGTCTGCCACCGGAAGGGGCAATGATTTAGCAGGATGTTTAGTTTTCGCCTTTGACTTCGCTGTAGCACGCAGGACAGAAGTAACCAAGAGAGGTTTCTGTTTTAGCTTGGTACCCTTGGCCGCGGTTGTGAGAGGTTTATTGATGGCGTTCATCGGGGTCTTGTCGATAAGGATATAAAAATCTGGACTCTTCTTAGTCTGCTTCCGTGATCTAGTGCCTGCGCCTGCGGGCATGGCTGAGTGGTGGGTGAAGTGAGTAGTGAGCGAGCGTGAGTGTCTCAGCCGTGGGAAGAAATCCCTGTCGCGTGCTCATCACGTGGTTTTATTGATCGACCGACAGCCGAAGCCGACGACTGAGTCATCCGATTCCGATCCGGGGATAAAACAGACAGTAAAACATGAGAGGAAGGGGAACACTTGCGTCTCACCTAATCTATTTTCCATGCACCAGAATTGCTGGAAATCAGCCGTCGGGTTATCTTTGCCAACTTTGCCATGCGAACCACCATCATATAAGCAACGCCTGGCTAACTGTATGGTCCGCTGTTCTTGTCCCTCCATTGCTTATCGTATTTTTCTTAGGATTCCTACTCCACCGTGACTCTATTTGTCTATCGCCACACTGAGCGATAGTCTAATTCCCTTATAATTGAACACTCTATGCGGCACCTCATGAAAATATCCTCATTGCATCATCCAGCGCTCACGCAGGGTGCGTTAAGGCACGGCTCTGTTTGTCGGAGATGGATGAGTGTATGCCCCACGATGCTCGAGGGCGGTGTGCCTCCCACCCGTAAGTGAACGTCTCGTGACCCGTTTCACAACATATTTCTGACGCGTTCAAAGATCCCCCCAGGAAGAAAATGTCGATTCAATGTCTCTACCAAATGCGTCATACTCGCACGCCGATAACCATGCTCACTGCGTATGACTTTCCCACCGCACGTGCACTCGACGCCCACGGTGTCGACATCGCCCTCGTCGGCGATTCCCTCGCTCAAGTCTGTCTTGGGTTACCTTCAACTACACGACTCACCCTTGATGAGATGTTGCACCACGCCCGTGCAGTCGCACGCGGCGCCGTGTACCCGTTCGTCGTCGCCGATCTTCCCTTCGGCACGTACTACGCATCGTCTGACGATGCCGTCCGCTCCGCTGTACGCATGATCCAGGAAGGTCATGTGGACGCCATCAAGCTCGAAGGTGGGCCAGAGCTTGCGCCGACCGTCCATCGCATCTCGCAAGTGGGCATTCCCGTTATGGCGCACGTCGGGTTGATGCCGCAGCGTCACACGGCACTATCTGGTTATCGCGTTCAGGGCCGCGACGCGGCAAGTGCTCGCGCGGTACTCGACGGGGCCCTCGCGGTACAGAACGCTGGCGCGTTCGCCGTCGTGCTCGAGGCGATTCCCCATCAGCTCGCTGAGTACATTACTGCACGTCTCAGTATCCCAACGATTGGCATCGGTGCTGGGCCCTGCACTAGTGGTCAGGTACTTGTCTGGGACGACATCATGACGCGCTGGCACGGGAAGAAAGCCAAGTTTGTGCGACGATTCGCGGATGTTGCGCGGGAGGAGGGTCGCGGCGTGCAAAATTTCGTGGACGCCGTGCGCGATGGCAGTTTCCCGAATGTAGAGACAGAAGGTTACGAGATGGGTAGTGGCCAGTGGGAGACCTTCTTGGAGGAGGTTGGGGACAAAGATTGGCGCAGCGCGGCTGATAGGATGCAGGAACATCAATCGGATGATGCTACGCCCCGCTTGGCGCAGGCGATGTGACTACAGTATCATTGCAGGGGTTTTGATAAAAAAAAAACGTACTGATCATTATATTTTCTCGCGTGGCTATTCATGTCGCGTCGACGTCGTTACCTGGGCCCTTTGTTCTATTATTCAGACGAACCGTACATCTATACCGACTAGCTACCGAAAAAATATAAAGTGGGAAAGATAGTTCTATTCCCCATTTGTAGACTGTTTACAACGAACAACGCGCAGATATATATAGTTATGACGAGAAGGCGTCACTGTACTTTGTTTCATGTTCATGGCAACGTTAACGTACGTTAATATTGGACGGTTACAAGTGTAGGCGGACCGCGTCAGAGGTGTGAGGACCTTGTATTTACCCAACTTCTTGAAACTTGCATCGAGCATGATATAAATGACCTTGTTCCCCCCTCGATCAAACCTTATGGTCGATCTTATGTCACCTTCAATAAGACGGCAACATTTTTAGACATTGTGCGCTTCTCAATAAGCTATAAGTTCGCCGCCAGAGAAATCGGATTTGACACATCACATTCAATCACTATACTGTCCATGCATGCAACATGACATGGCAACTGCAATAACAAGACATCCGAGGCAACAATGACAAGGCAAGTACGAACGAGGCCTGATACACAGCTCGTAAGCTAAAACTACACGATCCAAGGAAATTGTCCATAAACCAACGCCAAACACTTTTATAGGTCTTTGCGTCGGATCCGACATACCAAAACACCAGTCACAAGAGGCGGCGTATTCTTACTCGCCAAGTTATGCAAATGTCAGGTGCAAGTCATCCCCTGTGGCGAACGGTACCAGCAAGGCGACCTTGAGGGGACTGAGCATAGCAATCTTGGGAACACCGTCTACGGTGCCAGTCAACCATCCACCTAGATCGGGTCCACTATACAGTAGGCTTTCGGAGGATTTTACAGCTTCTTCATCTTCTGGCAACGCGATGGGCCGCATCGGTGGCGCATAATGAAGTTTGAGGTCGTGGGCGTCGGCATCTACGACACACTCACTGGGCATGTCATCGTGGGGGCTATATGTCTCGGGCAACTCCTGAAATGCTATTATCAGTAACCTGGACGGCTTCTCTATTCTGTATGCTCACCTTGAGACCGGAGGCATCGTTCACATCGCCTCGCAGCCAGGTATCTTGAGGGAACCCCCCTACCAGCGTGTCGTTGGCTGGAACGTAGGACCGGGGTGCTGCGTGCCATTGGGGCAGGTAGCACACTTGAGTCGGACGGTCATAGCTGTGACCATCCTGGTGGTAAGGAGGGGCCCGCAAGCTTCCAGCCTGTGGGATCGGGATGGAGATCCCCCTGGACGTAGAGGTGCATCCCTGGGGCGAGAATAACAGGCCAAGGGCGTTTTCTTCCGTATCAGAGGCGATCTCGATGTCGCTGTAATCCACGGGTAACACATCCTTTGAAAGAGAACGCCTGCGCCTGCGAAATTTTTGGGACTGGTTCAAAGATACCGAGGAAACGGATCCATCGTCGGAGTCAGACTCCGAGTCCGAAGACTCGAAAGGACTCCCGCAATCAAGCCTACTGGCTTGCCAATATTTAAGACTGCTTTGAATTTCGAAATGTTCGGGAATTGGTTTCAATGGAAGAGGGGAGAGCCAAAACGGATGAGAGGCACAGGGTTGTGACACGTCATCTTCCTGATTCGTTATGAGCATAAGGATGATCCGGTCGTTATCTAGACTTTGTGCTTACTTGAATGAGATGCATTTTGGTACTAGAGACCACTTATTGATGAGTACGAATTGACGATGTGTTTAGAGTCCAAGTAGGGATCTTTGTGGAGGCTGGGGTCTTAGCAAGAGCTTTATATGCCTGAGGCCTCGTTCACCTGGCGCCATGACATGGGCCATCAGTATAGGTCTTAGCTGAGTATTCTACAGAAGGCCCTTGGGCGCCGGAAGACACCGGCAATAGTCTCCATCTTGGCCCAGCTGGTCCCCAGAGATTTTTTTTTTGGCTTTCGCCGGCGCCTGTCCCGGTTGAAAGCCCTAACCGGCGATGCGTCTTCTGGTCTTATTATCTCCTTGAACGCCGTTTCCAGCTGTTATCTGCATCATGCCCAAAGCACACATTTCGCATAAAAGTGAAGTTGTCGTCCCATGGCAACTGAAGCTATTGGCTGAAGCGTTGGCATAAGGTTTTTGTTACTGTTGTCATCACGTTGTCAACAACAAGAAGGCAAGAAGGTTTGGCACAGGCTCCGCCGCCGGAGCTCCGGCAGGCGGCAGCAATGCGTTGCTTTGGTAATTTTGGTAAAATTGTTGCAGTTCGCCGCGCCCGCCATCTACAGCGTTCTCCCTCCGGTGTGGCACCCATTACACATGGCTTCTACTAATTGCAAAGAGAAATTTGTCGTTTGCCAGTGATTGAATTTCTAAAAATACATGAGTTTTGGGGATGGCTGACATGGCTGCAAGCTTCATGGTTGGGAACACATATGTGCTTCTCTGCTCCTTATCTCCTTGGACCGTTCTCGGGCTTCATTGACCAAATTGGCTTCTTCAGCCGTATTCCCCTCATGACTGGGTTCCCGACATTCAACTGGCGCAGGCTCACGGTTTGTGAGTCCCCCAAATTCTGAATCCCTATGTGGTATCATGCCTAACCGATATCAATAGCGATGCCTTCGCGCTCAATGTCGGGCATGAAGATTGGCAAAAAGCACGAGTGATAGACTGCTATGCTACTGCACGCCAGCTTCAGACAGACTTCAAGTTATTCCTTAGCTTTGACATGAGGTAAGTTCTCGTCTGATTTTCGGTGATGTGCTGTGCCACACAGAGAGAGTCCCGCGTTGTTCCCAGCTCCATACCCGGAGCATCTGAGGCAGACGCCGAGTTCCTGAGCCAGTATCTGGAAGTCGTCTGGCACCACCCCAACCAGTTCCTGTACGAAGGGCGGGCCCTGGTAACCACATTCGCTGGGGACCAGTGTACATTCGGGCAGAAATCCTCTGCCGAGGGGTGGAGTTTTGCCCGATCGGTACTGGAACTTATGTGCCCAGTAAGTCAACATCGGTTGTCTCAGACAAGTCCTACAATTTGCGGGGCCTTGAACCTAGATCCACTTCATCCCCGCCTTCTTCGTCGATCCGACACGCTATCCTGTGCTCACCGCCGCAGATGGCATCTTCCATGTACTTGACATCTCAATCTGATGCGCCACCTATTCTGATCACTCGATGCTCCTGATTTATAATTCAGTGGAATGGAGGTTGGCCCGTTAATCTCACCACAGACTCTCTAAAGGAGGAAATTGAATATCCCGCGTTGAACACCGATCGGCAGTACGTACGGAACCTTGGTGGGCGGACATATATGGCCGCTGTCTCTCCTTGGTTCTTCACAGTAAGGACTTGGCAAGATTCTACAACGCAACGTTTTCTCATGTTTCGCGCGCTCACAGCATTATGGGCCTGACTCGTGGAACAAGAACGTGAGGGTTCTCGTCATCTCTACATCGTATGGGGCTGTATATCCTGCAGTGGATTTATCGCAGTGACGACTGGCTGCTTGTCCGGCGGTGGGAGCACCTACTCTCCCATCGAAATATTATCGATATTGTACAGGTCATCTCTTGGAATGGTGGGTTCTCCTTGTCAAATTTTCTGGGGAGTTATAGTTATGGCCTCGGATTAAAGATTATGGTGAATCGCACTACCTGGCACCTGTACGCGGTGCCCAGCCAAATTCACAAGCATGGGTTGATGGCTTCCCGCACGCACCGTGGCTTGTGCTTAATGCATACTTTTCTCGCGCATTCAAAGAAGGACGCATGCCACCAATCGAATGCGACCAGATCTTTATCTGGGCGCGACCACACCCGAAGGCCGCCACTGCGCCCGATTCCGTACCTCGCCCGGGGGGCTGGGAGTTGGTGAGTCTCCCAAGGCCTACCTTGATCATCTACAGTGTCTCAGTCGCCAATGGTTGTGCAGACAGATGACAGATTTTGGGTGGTCGTCTTGGCGCGTGCTCCCTGTGTAGCGCTCCTTGCCGCAGGGGACGAGAGACCGCACAAATTCAACTGTTCCGCTGGCGTGTCGAAGCTGTCGCGTCCGTTGAGGGTTGGCCAGGGGATGCGCGCTGAGTTGATACGTGACGGTGTTGTGTTAGCTCGGTGCGATCCGCGTGAATATCACTTTGAAGCCGAGCCAGAAGTGTACAACTTCAATGCATACGTGGCGTCTTCCGAATGACACGTAGCTTCGTTGGGTAGCACACTCAACATCAAGGAAGCCCAATTAGTTCCATCCATACGCCTACGCCGAAAGACTTATATGATATGATACAATTTAAATTAAATTAAATTAAACCCGGCAGTCTTCAGCGACTGCCTTTGATAGGATCTGCGCCACTTGGCTCATCCTTTCTTGCACTTGGGTCCTGCCCAGCTTCAGGGCCTGCACCCGATCTGGGAGTAGGTAGTGAAGTCCCAGCGGTAGCATCGTCATCACCACAGCCACAATCATATTCTTCATCTAGATGTGCGCAGTCGAAGACGGGTTTCTCTAGGCGTTCGTTGACTTTGTTGTGTACGAAGCACAGCCTGTGGAGGTGGAGGGAATTTTAACAGCGCAGCGGCCTGCAAGCAGGTGGAACGTACCAGGCAGATGCAGCAAGACGGGAGGATGTTTGTGGCGGATAAAGCTCCAGCAACTGTTGGAATTCAGCTGCGCACTCGCCACATGGATACAATCGAGAAGTTAGATGGAAATAAGACTTGAGCGCCTCTCGTTCGTCCTCTGTCGGGTGCTGGTACGCCATCAGCGCACACCGGTAAAATGGTGAACGGTTGTCTGTATACCTCGGGATATCTCAGTGTCATTGTATGTCTACGTATGATTCAGTATGAGAATGAGGCCGGAGATTTATGCAAAGACTTACAATAACTTCCACGTCGCACGACCCAAAGCAGCTCTGCGGAGTCACGTTACATTCTCTCCGCGGCACAATAGAGGCAAGATAACTTGCTTCGCTGTTTCATTTCCCAGTTTTGACATGATAACGCCGCCAATTGCATGAGGTGTTGCCGGCGATCCTTCGTGCATTTGGATCGGGAGTGTGTGAAACCCTTCTTTGATCCAACCGTTACCAAAGGAAGTTCTTGTCCCGAGACCTGGAAGGGGACGATGAAGTAATGTGAGCGAGGAAAGAAGGAGCTTCAACAGAGGTTAGTGGTGCTATAAAATGGGGGGAAGGGGAAGCGGTAGACATGGGACGCACGAGAACGAGAACGACGAAGAAAAGAAGTTTGGCGAAGCGAGATATCATCACGGATTGATCCACGAAGAAGGTATCCTGCCCGTACGCCGAGGGTTTATGTTACCAGTAATTGCTCTGGTACAGTTGTCTTTTGTCTTTTGGAACCTCGCTAATACGGGCGTTTCAGTTTGTTGCCACGGAGGCTGTAGGCGCTTAACATGACGATAACGGTTAGTCGGACCGGGTCTCGCCTATTGCGGTGCATCTCCGTCATGCATCTCCGTCATATATTCTGTTGTCACAATGCAAGTCTTGCACCCATTGTGCTGAGTCATGCTACTGGCCAGAGTGTCTTGGAAGAAAAGCGGATTCACAAGTACCGTAGAGGGGACTCAACTTGGCATTGATACAGAGAGAACTAGGGAGTGGCACGGGTAACCTCCGGGTAGTGCCCATGCCGTACCCGCAACCCCCGGGTCATGAGTTACAGGTCATGTGGGTACGGGTTCACACAGACAGGTTGGCTCGAAAATTATTTATTAAGATTGAAGTAAAGTACAGTGCAGTGTTGCAGCGGGTCCGGAGTCGAGCCACGAGCCACATTAAGTCTCACACGCGGCTTAAAGAAAATAAGTCAAGCATTAGTTAAATGCATGCTTATGATGGCAGAGTTCATGGCTTAAACGTTAAACTGTTAAGCCGGGCATAAGTCAGCTCCAAACAACTGCTTATCTTATGATATGAAAACAGGGCTAGATAACCACGAACAGGATAACAGAACAAACCTTTCAAGTCGCGGTCGCGGGTGCAGTCCCGTGACACCAATTTCTCCTTCGCCATTTTTATCGCCATTTCTCCTATCGACCGACCCCAGAGTTATATACCTTTTTTGGTTGCGCTCACGAGTTCCTCATAAATTTATATCACATGTATATTGCATTATAGGTTACTAATACTACAAGCAATCAAGCAATATAGCCTACGACTATCACCACGCATTCACGCAGCGGCTCAAGAATCTCCTCAAGCATCTCCCACATCTCCCCATGTAGACCTCCCAGGACATCTTGGTGTAATAATCGGGAATCACTGTACAAAGTAGGGTGCACGAAGATCAGCGACCCCCGAACACGGCCGGCGACCCCGTTTTCTTTTCCCCTAGGCTGTAGCGGGCTGCGGGGTCGTCACCGTCGGGGGCCATTGAGTCGTCCTCGGGGCCATCTCGTATCTAGAACTCTGGATTCGTCGTACGGCAAACAACACCTAAAGGGGAATTGTATCGCGTGAGAACGTAGCCCCATGTTTGGCACGCGTACTCTATTGGAGGGTCGAGGAAGATGACTTGATTCTGTATCCGGATTTCATGCACGATGGGCTTCAGAGTCATACTCCCTTCCAAAAACTGAAGGATATCAACGTCAAACTCCCTGCCGAAATCAAATCAAGTGATCGTTGCTTACCTTTTCTTGGCGCGGCTTGTCACTGCGACGCTTACTTGGAATGGGGTCACGCCGGAGCTCCCCATCATCCACGGCGCGATCAAATTCAGCACACCACACTTGAACAACGTGTTTCAGTCGTTGAAGGAGAATCCCTTCAATCCGCCTACCTAGCTTGGCAACCCAGTGGTCAAGATTTGCATAGCCTTCAAGATTGAGACGATCAATCTAGGGACAAATGCTTCAGTAGAAAATATTGGTCGTGGAGTGTCGACGCACAGCAGCCCGGATACGACTCAATAACTCCGTGAACGATTCTGTCGTGTAGGAGCATGTCGCCAAGTCCTCCACAGCGTGCAAGATATCCTTATACAAGTCTATAACATTGTTTGTCTTATCCTGTAAAGGCCGTCAGCAGCGCACCTAGACCACGAGACGTCTGCACGAACCCGTAACACAGGTACCACACAGGTGAACTCTCGGACGAACTGAATGTGTCGAGTATCCCGTCCGGCTGATGACACAAAGCGCGTGGCATCATATTGGCTCACGAAATGCTCCCATCCAATGTTCATGCCTATGTTGAAGGTTCAGCAACTGCTAGCGCTGCCCACGCGCAAGGACACAGATTGGACGACTGTGCAAAATGTGTGAGTCAGAGACACAGAACATAAGGGATGACATTTGCGCAGTCGAGTCGTAAAGGTTGATTGATTGGCCCATTTTCAAGCAAGCGGATAATACTATTTGTAGTGTAAAAGCGAACACAAAGCATAGTTGAGCGGGGCTGATGAAGCACTTGACGGCTGGCACCGCGCGGGAGAACTGCATGATGTGACTAACTGCGTGACTAAGCCATGGCTTGTCGTGATTGGAAGCTTGCGGCGGCATCCGTGACTTGAACAAAATGAAAAGTTTTGTTCATAGAGTTTTGTTCATAGAGTTTTGCTCATAGCAATTGCCCAATTTTATGTGATATGATTGCTCACTCGTGACTGATAAGATTGCTTGTGGCACTGCAACACTACCTGAGACACGGGCCTTAGCAGGTTGGGGGGGTCCCTTGATGATGACCCGTACCAGTAACCCCTACGGGTTACGGAACCCTTGCTACTCCCTAGGCTGGTTGCAGTCAGACCAAGCTTGTGCCTTGAGCGCACGCTTCGCAGCTTCACTAAGTGACGTGGGTGGTGGTGGTAAGAGAGAGGAGGGCCAGCTTCGAGCCAGCTCTGAGCTGAGCTGAGGACTTCTTTAGCCACCGCGGCTTGGTGAAATGAGCAGACGGCTCAGCTCAGTCCGGTAACTCAAGTGGCTCGGCTACGGCTCCTGAGCCGCCGCGACACTAATTTATGATTTGTGACAGCTTCAATGTCGCAAACTGGGACTTCAAGCTTCAAGGTGTGCCTTTTCCTACTATATGCTTGACTTTTCACCACAAATCAAGCTGGTGGAGTGGAAAGTATGCCTTGTCAGAGTTATGACTGGCTGCCCGCGCCCGCGTGACCTCGGCACCAATGAAAGCACGAGCTGAAGCCTAAATGCAGTCTAGCACAGACTTGCAGTTGACAGTTGATCGGTTGACCCACTACCTCCAACTATGTCCAACTTCACTGAGGCTTGGCTCCCTGGTCCTAAATCTTCCTCTTTCTATACACGTACCTACCATCCTGAATCTGGTTCTCCACGCGGTGTCATAGTCTTTGCTCATGGCTTCATAGAACATGTAGCACGTTACGAATATGTCCACAAGCGCTGGGCCGACCGTGGTTTTGTCGTCTTTACGTTCGACCAGCGCGGCTTCGGGCGCACGGCCCTCGACCCAAAGAAGTCGCCAAGTATGGTGTATGGCCGAACGAGCGACGCTGACCAGATGGCAGACATCGCCTGGGCCCTAAGTGTTGCGCAAGAGGCAAATCCCACGGTACCCCTGTTCCTCATGGGCCATTCTATGGTGCGTCACTCTATTTTGCTACATCGTTGAACCCTGTATACAACTTGTGGCCGACTTGAATTAGGGAGGCGCATTAGTTCTGTCATTCGTCACGCGTGCCAATACGCAGGATAGCGTCTCTCAACTGTCGGGCGTGATTGCGACAAGTCCTTGCCTCCGCCTTGCGAGACCACCGGCCGGCATCGTACGCTGGCTCGGTGGTTGCTTGCGTGCCATCCTCCCGAACCAGAACATCCCCGCGTCTGTTGAGCCCAAGGTATTCTTTATCTCAGCGTCCAATAAATACATCCACTCAAAATACCATGCGCTTTGTTCAGCACTTGTGCCACGACCAGGCGGTGATACAAGAGAATGAGACAGACAAACTCATCCGCCGCACCGCGTCCGTACGAGCGGTCGATGACATGCTAAGCAGGGTATATCAGCCGTTTTCGTTGACTTGCGTCATTAATCCGATGTTGTAGGGTGAGAATTTGGTCACCAAGGATTACAAAAAGTGGCCCACTGCCCTCCCAGTATGACTGCGCCTTTTCAAAATCTTTGTCAACCTAATCCCTCACAGGTCTTGGTTGTGCATGGAACAGAAGACATGGTATGCCAAGAATTCCTCGGTCTTTGAACGGATTCATTAATGGAAGACGTTCCTCACGTGACCCAAATGCCCAGGTCTGCTCTGTCGAGGCTTCGAAGCAATTCATCGAGAGGCTTCCCGCTAGCGACAAAAAGATCTCGCTCTACGAGGTTTAGCTGTTCCATAATCTTTGTGCATGTATTAGAGACTCAATTGTGCACTCACCAGGGTGGGTATCATGAACTCCAAAATGAACCGGACGGCGTCAAGGAGAAATTTACGGACGAATGCGCAGCATGGGCCGAAGAGCACTTCCCTTCGGCTGAGCTCGCACAATCCAAGCTCTGAATGTATTTACCGTTCGTTTCTGGACTTGTCATTGTTAGTATGCACCTGGGAACATGTCATTTTTGTAATCATTGCTAGCGTTTTCACGAGTTCGTTTTCAGCAATTATATTCAAGCTGTGTTCTCGATCACGTAAAGTAGCGCACTCGGTCTATGCATTATCGTTCTGCGAAGTTCAGGTAATCCGCGCAGGCACCGGGCCCAAGGCTCAGTACCCCGCAGCACCAGGTGCGTTTGCACCCTCGCGGCGGAGACGCAAGAGGACCTCACGATACCGTGATAGCTCTGTAGTCCCCGGGCCAGCCCGTGCAAGGGTCTTGCTTTGCGAGTTTTGCAATTCGACCAACTCGCAAATACGATCCCATGTTGTCCCGCGCGACAGCGACTCTGTTAACAATGCGAGATAGTCGGCTTCCGAGTCTCTGTCAACCCACATCAGCAAAAGAGTGTGGAATTTAAGACGCGGAGAGTGTACTTGTTTTCGCGAATCTGTCGTTCACGCTTGCCGGTGTACTCCTCGTAAAATTGGTCAATCGCGCGCTCCGCCTTGGAAATTGTCTCCTGGCGGCGAGCCTTGGACCTCTCATCACGCGCGATAATTTCTTCGGCCTGACGCTCGCGCCATTCCCTATCGGATTCGAACGTCAGTTCATCCTATGCGAGTGAGTAAGGAATCAGAAGAAAAGAAGCACCGGATGACTTCGGGCTCCTCAGCATCGATCGGCTGGTTCAAGATTGGAGTGGCGGAAAGGGCCGAGGGCTGCGGGCGTGGCGCAAACGGCGGGACAGCGCCAAATGTAGGCTGAGAAGACGGCAGATCAGTATCCTGTACCATCGTCGTCAGCGTCTCGTGTCTAGTTAGCAATAAAGTGGCCAGAGCGTTGCTGGCGTAATATGCACCGTCGTACCTGCGGTACATCAAGCTCTGGGAAATCGCTCTCAAACTGTTCTATTTCGTGGTCATCATGACCCGTGACTTTGACTTCTCGTATAGGTGGAGTGCTGCCGAAAGCGTCCAGGTCGAAAGGACCTGTAGGAAGGGGTGCGCTGGCTATGGTAGATGGGAAAGTAGGGATGTCGCCGGCTCCATCCAAGGATATGTCAGGAAAAGCAGACGCTGCGCGTTCAAAGTCAATATCGGCGTCACCGAAATGGTCCGTCATGGTCTTGTTCTTGTTCTTGGTCGCTGCTCTCTGTCGTAGTAGATGCACAGGTATGTCGTGGGAATATTCGGGAATATCCGAGTTTCCCGGGATTGACATTGACAAGAACAGAAACAGAAATAACAGAAACAGAAATATTTATATCGGTTCTTAATGAGACCGTTCCCACGGCTCAGAATGCAGCGCGACTGACCTCAACTGATCAGTTGATCACACAGTCCACCTCGTGTCGTATGGTATCACCCCGTGTCGTATGTGTACTCCACTCTCCTTCGGACTATCACCGCAACTCACCCATGTTTCGTTTATTGAACTGGATCCCAGGTTGTCGCGGGCCTCGATATACCCGATACTACTGCGAGAAAAGCTCTCAGATTCTCCCTGACATTGTCCCACCCTTTTCGCAGGTATCAGCATTTGCCTATCCTATCCCTGAAAGACACTATCAAAGACGGCCGATTGACGAGGATTCCTCCTGGGTACTCGGAAAAGTCCCGCATGACACAACGTACAGACACCGCCCAATGCAAGAGGAAACGTTAGCCCCACGCGATGCCATGCCACAGCCTCGTGGCCTGCATCGAGAGACTTCACGAAGGGCTAGAGATGGCGAGGCCAACCATTCCACGCGCACCAGGGACGGTCACAGGGACATGGCTGCGAGACGCAGGCGTATCGCCGAGGAAACCCTCATCGCAATCGAGCGCGGCGAGATACAGCTTCGGGGTCAAATTTATAACTTTCGCGATGTCGTTTTACATTCGAGGGTCAATACGTTATTTTTCTCTCCAGAATCAATTCTCGCCACCTGGTCTACCTCGGAGCCCGCCACACCCTCGGCGCAGCCGGCACAGTTGGAACTTTGCGAAGGCTCGACTCTGCAGCGCACACATGCCCTATCACACGAACTCAATTCAAACTCAGCTGATAACACGGTAAAAGTTGGTGTGCTCAGCTTTGCGAGCGCCACCAGACCTGGCGGTGGCTTCCTCGCTGGCGCGGAAGCCCAAGAAGAGTCCATCGCACGTTCTTCGACGCTCTATACGTCCCTTGTCACCCCGGTAGGGGCACAATTCCACGATCTGCACAAAAAGGATCGGCGCGGTGGGTTCTATTCACACGCCATGGTTTTCTCGCCTTCAGTACTCGTCCTTCGCGACGATACGGGGGCATGGGTAACACCATACCGGGTCGAGATTGTCACCAGCGCGGCGGTAAATGCGGGCGTTGTACGGGAACGCGCCGGCGACGACCCTGGTTCGGACAGTGCGGCGCAGATCGAAGGCACGATGCGCGAGCGCATGGCGCGGATCCTGTTTCTATTTGAACAGCAGGGACTCCGTAACATCGTCCTGGGCAGTTTCGGCACAGGCGTATTTCGCAACGATGTCGGCATGGTTGCAGACATCTGGTTTGATTTGCTAGCAGAGGAGGGTGCTCGGTTCATGTACTCCTTTGATCGCGTCGTATTTGGGATCATAGATACGCGATCGGTCGAAAGGTTCAAGGCGGTATTTCAGAGCCGGATTGAAGCAAGAAGTCCGGCCGCCTGGAGTTCGAGAACTCCGAGTGCGCTGCCAAGTGTGTTGCGCGTCGTGGAGTAATGCTATACCTCAATTCCCGACATTACCCCCGTCCTCCATTCCTTTGGTTTGGTACATACTCAGTTGTCATAGGCCATTCCTTCTGGGTAGCGTCATACAAGTCTTGCGATGTATGTTAAAGTTTCACTCGTCTTCCTTCTTTGCGTTGCCGCTTTGCTACGCCCCTGCTGCCATCTTTCATACCCGTCATGATATATTCCCCCAGATCACAACTTTTGTTGTCGTCATATGTTCTCCTGTTCTGTACACCCTCACACATACTTACGAGTAGAGTCCTTCCTTGGAGTTGAAACATCCCACCATTGCAACTTTCAAGCTCGACGGCGTCTGATTCTGGGTTGGAAACCGTGATATCGCCAGCTGTGAGGGAATTCATCAGCTGTTTCTGCATACATCTACGGGAACTGAGAATATTAATATTTGGTTTTCCAGTGCGCAGTGGAATGGAAAGGCAGTGAGAAGTGATGAAAGTTCGTCTTGTATGCCGGCGTACACTGTTTACCGCATTTCTTCCACCATCACTACATTCTGCCTATTAGAAGCACATGCTGTAGAAGGCCCAATTACCGGCAACTGCTGTCGACACGTGTATTCACTGCCATCCCGCTGAGCGCCAATTCCACGCATCTAGACTTTCTAAGACCAGGGTCCGCGGATTTCTGATTGCGCAGCACAGCTTCCGCGGACCCAACGCTGGAGATAGACATCGATCGATAAGCCGTTTTGGGAGCCCCGGGCCTAGGACGAATTGCTGGCCACGTGCAAATTGCACATTACGCCTTTTCCCTGGCCTGGCTTCCCTCTCGACGACCCCTCGCTGCGGAAGTTTGCGCCATGAATCAAACACGCCCCACAGCTTGTTCTGCCCCCTAATATTGGTCCAACACAGGCGCCGACCGTTGGGCTGGGGAACATAATAACCGTATCTGTCATACGTGTCATACGCAGATTGTGCGGCTGCCTAGACACATGCAAGGACATGCGATTTGCTCTGGCCCAAGCGCAAATCGAAAGTGCAAATGCCGTCATTTCTATTGACCTGTATTGGATACTTTGGTCATGCAGGTTGCAAGCTGCGTAAGCGGCGGATGTGCCCTTCATCCCTTTCAGGCTCATCTAGATATCTTTTGTTCTCTGCGCCGCAGATCCGTCCCCATACGAAGATCTTTATAGGGACAAAACCAACTACCAGGTCTTCCTTAACGAGGATGCATCCAGGTCACGCACATTGCCTCGTGTTCAAGGACGACTCTTGGATCTGCGAATCTCTCTCGGCGCCCTAGCGCTTGGGTCATTATTACGAGGGCTGCGCTAGGCAAACAATTGGGGAATTGACCTAGTTGGGGTACACGCCGTTGGCACCGCCGCAATCTTGCTACCCATGATGGCAGTCTCTTCGCCCGTGCTCCACGTCAAGCTTCCATACAAGCTTCCGCAACCTTGCCTCATCGACCGTTCTGATCCGGTCGCAGTCCCTGATTCCTTGAAAATAGAAGTTACGCTCCGATAAGTGAAGTGATCTCGCTGCTCTATAACTCCTCGTGTCTTATCGCCAGAACCGTATAAAGGTGCCACACGTTGTCCCGTCATCCCACCATCACCCATGCCGACCCAGACAAAGCCCCGTATCTCCTCCCCCAACAACGTGGCACCTCTGAAGCCGCATCCTGAGTATTTCTATGGAGAGGCTGATATAACTTTCAGAGTAAGTCACGTCTAAACCCCGACTTTCGTGTTCATCAGTGTTGTCAGGTCGAAAATACCCTTTATAGGGTCCACCGGAGGTTTTTTGTGCGGGAATCACCATTTTTCCGGTCTTTATTCGCATCTCCTCCCATTCCGTGCGAAGACCCTCCGGGGTCGTCTGCGACTAACCCTGTGGTCTTGGATGGCGCTACAAGCGAAGGCTTCGCTGGCCTTCTTTGGGTGTTTTATAACCCGTAGGTCATCGGAGTAAATCCTGTGATTCGTTGATTGACGGACTTGTTATACGCTGAAGTCAATTTGGGATATATGATGCCACAGTAGAAAGATGGCAAGCTATTTTACATCTTGCTCAAAAGTGGGGTTTCAAAGAGGTGGAGAAGCTCTGTATCAGGGAGCTGGAGAAACTCATCATACCGCCGGTGGATAAAATCTATATCTATCAACATTTCAAGCTAGAAAAAACATTACTCATCAAAGCCTATATCGAACTAACTGTTCGCCCGGAGCCAATCGACCTGGAGGAGGGTCAAAAGCTGGGTATCGAAACATTCATGCAAATTGCCCGTGCTCGCGAACTGGCACGTGGCTCTGCCCAAGGCAGAGGGCCTAGGGGCTCCGGCACTATACAAATTCGAGACGCCGAACTCAAATCATTCGTACAAGATATCTTTGGGCTGTGAGTGTCGTGCCCAAACGGCGGCCCCTGTGGTGAAGATGTCACAGCAGAATGGCGGCAGATATTTATCCGTATCTTTGGTAAATATTTAGTTCACATTCACAGCCAAGAATTAGTGTACCATACAGTCGATCCCAGTTCTTACCTATGTAATTGGACAGCTTATCTTGTACTCATTTCCTTTTTGTTTTGTAATAGTAAGTGGGAGCTTTATGGTGGTATAATGTGCAGAACTTGGCAAGGGTGAGAGCAAAGAGACGTGAAATATGAGTCAATTGAACAAGTTGAGTAATAAATAAATTAAAGACCACTGTATTACGAGCAACGTTAACCTTTCATACAAACGCAGAAAAAGTTTGGCGCATGCACACGAGTACGTTCGAGATATCAGATGGTGAAAAGAAGTATCCAAGGCTCTCTGTAAGTAGGCAGCGGATGGTAGACAATCTCAGACACTGATAGTTGGGAAGTGGACTGCGTACCGCTGGGCTGCTGGACTTGTTGGTGATTGCCCTGGATGTTAGATGCACAGCAGCACTCATGATCAGCTATCAGTTCCGTGTATCCTAATACCAGGAAGAGGCCATGGTATCGAAGTAGCTTCACTGATGCCATGTGACTATAGCCGCATCTCAGATGCATGATTGGGCATGCTTAGCCTCAGGGTAAAACTTTCAACACACATTTATGTACGTACTACCTCCGCCTAAGCGATAGCCTCATGCATCGAGCCTGGTTTCTCTTGAATTCAACACACATCCGCTTCTTTCTTCCGTCTCCCCACTGTCCTTCCACGTCCTCGACAACCCAGAACACTACCGTGGTCATTTCTGACAAGCATGGAGTCTACAGCCAGCCCAAAGCTAAACGGCCATCGCGTCGTGCGCCATTCCGAATATTACATTCACGGAGGAGACGCTATCTTCCGCGTATGTGGGTCCATAGTGCATGATGTCGATGTCCAATAATAGAGCATTGACAGGTGGAAAACACCCTATTTCGAGTACATCGCTACTTCTTTACGCGCGACTCGGCATTCTTCCGT
>QFEA01000921.1:3472-17843 GCA_003315975.1 Lactifluus echinatus | reverse complement strand
CTAGTAGGTAGTCGCCTTATCCGACTGGTCACATAGTTCACTCCGCAGAACTTTCCAGCACTGCGCGTATCATGGCCTACAAGCGATTCTGATAACACAGGAGGAAAATTTGAGTGTGGCTATGTGCACTAATACCGTATCTACATTATGTATGAGGAGCCAATTCAGCCTGAGACGGGACGTAGGAAAAGGAAAAAGGAAAAAGGAAAAGGACAACAGCCAAGTCACGTGATGAGGTCACCTCCCGGCCCGAGGACCCCATTTCCACCTGCAGTCGGTCATTCCTTAATACAATGCAAGCTAAGTTGAGGTAAGAGGCTAGAGTACAGTGAGCATTCTCTTCTTACAACCAGTGCTGAGGCTTCGTCAATTATTACTCTTCTACTCGACCGTTAGAACATCTCGCTTTCGTATCCTCCTTATTTCTGGCGCCTCGTTCCATGTTGCTAGTCGAACAATCCGGTCGCTCCTCTTCTGGCAATGACAACGCAATGCGAACCGGGGTCTCTCGGCCTAAAACATGCAAGCTCCATTAGTCACCCGATAATGAGAATACATTTGTACATTTGTACATTTCTTACTCAGTGCAGTGCAGAAATTTAAAGCGGGCGGGACCCGAAAAAAAAAAATTGAGCCTCGCTTCGATCTTGGGATCTTAGGGCTGGTTCGGACAATAATAAAAGACGGGGCTCGTATACTAGTAATATAAAAACCCAACCAGGCTGAGGTCCGATCCGAGGGCGTGGAAGAATACCGTACACCACCAGCAAATGAAATGAGAAAACGATGCACATTCACCCATTCACGAAGATTAAATGAAAGTCATAAAATCGAGTTTGATCCATGGTTGATGCATTGATGGATGGGGATGGAGGAACGAGATCCGATGCGGTCCCACCGGTCCGGTTGGCAAGGCACACACACACCCATAGCACCGGGCTGGCCTCACTTCCGCGTCGTATCGTATGTAGAGAAGCATTGAAAAAGTGAAAAGGCCTGAGCGTGCTGTCGTGGCAGTCTCTGGCGTCGATTTTGCAGGCGGCTGGTCGACGGGATGGGTGCGATAGCCTTGAACCACTGGCACCCGTGAATGTCCCGCTCTTTTTCCGTTCCGAGTCCATTCCATTTACATTCACATTCACATTCCATTCGTTTTGAAGTGTCTGTGTTGAAGTTTCTGTGTTGGGGGGACTCGTGACTACCAATTTTGATTTGTCGCTCTGCTCTATATGTATATAGATACATAGCTGTGCATTGTGCATATGGTTGTTGATCAAAATTCCATTCAGCCCCTAGTGACGTGTTGTTATGGTTCGGAAACGGGGCTTGCTTGCTACTCAGTTTAATTGTCATCGTTGGCACCTGATGGATATCGATATCGAAGTACTCAGATTTGTGGTGACGAGTCGATGGGTGCTCGGTTGCAGTAGGCAGTAGACTAGAACTAGACTAGCGCAACGTCATACAATAGCGGTCTCTGTTCTTGCTTCGTACATCACAGATTGGCATAGGGATACCGGACGAAACACATTTCAAAAACGTCATGGGTTCCGCGTGTTCATGCCCCACTAGCGCATCGAGAAGGAGAATTAAATTACATTCCCGGAGATCAACTGCCAGTGGCAACGGTGAAAAGCTATTCAACGTTAACACGGTGCCTCAATCGTAACCTGCTGCATTCTGCACGTGTTACTGTACACTGAATAATACTACCGTAGTTGAAACTACGTTCCGACGTTTCCGACGTTCGACGAGTCTTCATTCTGTTCTGCATACACAGCCCTCACATCATGGAATCACCACAACGCTCAGAATCCGCGGAGCTCACGTTCCTGTGCAAGGAAAGCAGCGGCTTCCGGAAAACGTGGGTTAATCTCGCACTCGAAGGGTAGAGGGCGTCTACAAGGAGACATCCACGTCAGCGTTCTGCCCGCGTCACCTGGCCCATGGGGCGCAAGGAAACACCTACAACAGGACTCCATACGGAACGAACCCATCTACGTCCAAGGGAAGAAACTTGCCCGACGCGTCCTTCTTGCGTTCAATTTTGCTCGCCCACAGCATGATCACAATGTCGATGAAAAGCGTATTATTCGCCACGTGGCGGCCCACGCATATCCTGCGGCCAAAGCCGTAGGTCATATGCCCATCCTGTCTGGGGCCAAGACCCGAAGGTTTAGGTGTAGTCCCGCCGGTATCGTCGTCGTCGTCGTCGTCGAGGAACCGCGTCGGGTTGAAGTGCTCCGCGTCCTCGCCATAGACCTTCGGATCGCGGTTCATGTGCCATACGTTCGGGAGGCACATGGTGCCCTTCGGGATGAACATGCCCTCGTACCAGTCGTCTTCGGTCGTGTGATGAGGCAGGGCCATCGGAACGACTGGGCACCAGCGCAGGAGCTCTTTGACCATCGCGCTGATGTAAGGGAGGTGCGGGTAGTCGGCAAAGGTCGGCAGACGAGTGCGTCCTACAACCGCGTCGAGTTCGGCGTGTGCGCGGGCCTGTGTCTCGGGGTATACGAGCATTGCGAGGGTCCACCAGGCCATTGCGGATGCTGTGCTGTCGGAACCCGCCATGCTGAAAGGCAAGCAGATTGGTTACTCATCATTCACGGCCACATGACGGCACTTACTACATGATACCTGCAAGCCAAGCGTGCTCTACGGATGAAAGTTTGTTCTTCCCAACATCATGGATTAATGCAGCGCTAAAGCTTCGATCATCGTCTCCCTTTTCCTATACGGAACAAACTACATGCGTGATGTCGTCCTAACTCGTAAACGAGACACGTACAACGTTGTTCTTGGCCGTCTCAAAAAGTCCTTCAAGCATTGCTGTGTCTTTATGGTACCAATTCTCGGCTTCTCGCTTCCATCTCGCCAACCTTGTATGCGTCAACTTTCTGTGGATTGGTTGATATACGTTGATGACGCTTACCTGCTAGGAATATGTCGCATCCAGTGGAAATACTCGACCAAATAAGTGCCTGGATAAGCAGCAGTGGTGAGACGGTTGGCAAAATCGTTGACAAGATCGACGTTATGATCTTGCTCAGACGTGATAGCAGGGTGGCCATAAACGACAGACAAAATCATCGATGCAGCAGAGCGGCGAAAATTCTGGTCCAATTGCGACGGTTTAGCAAGGCAGTTAGAAGCGAGAAGGACAGCTTCTGTCATCTGTTTCTCGTGAAATTGTTTGACAGCGTTTTTGCTGAAACCCTCGTCGGCAGCCTTGCGCATCCGACGGAAGCTGAGTGTTTTTTTTTTCAATGCGAGGCTTTGTACAATGCAGAAGGTACGTGACGCTTACAGATCACCATACCGGGAGAGTCCAAAGAGGAGACCACGACACATGATGTCCGACACGACAATATTCGGAGGTCGATCTGAATATATCATAGAACGTCGGTCGAGTAGGTCTACAGCAACTTTATGGGTGTTGATGACGATTATAGGTTGGCCAGCTGCGCTGAGGTAGATGAGATCACCTGAATCGATAGAGATCAGAAGTGTATGGGGAGGTGCCAGTGGCGGAGACAGTGCACTGACCGTATTGCTTTTGCCATTCGACAAACTTGCGCCATTGTTCGGACTTCAACTCGAGGAGGTTTCCTATGATCGGGTACTGACGAGGCCCAGGTGGCAGCTTGCGATAGGGGCTCGTAATGTAGCGGGCTGCACAAACTACAATAAGCCACAGAAGGACGCCAATAGAGAGTAATTTGTGTTCTTGTACTGTCTGCAGTAGTTTGACAGCTGAAGAAACAGAAGTTTCAAGCAGGCCAAGGCGGGGAGCAGAGAAAGAGGACATAATCGCAAGCCAGGTTATCGAGGCTCGAGGAGTTCACTGAGAACTGGAGTGCGATATATCTATGCCCCCAAATGGCTGATTGGAAATTCATGGCACCCAGAGACAATCTAACTGTGAAATACGGAAAAAAAATCCATCCCGGTCATCGCGCATCGCGTCGATCACGCCTTGCGTAGGGGTGTTAAACATGAGTTTGAAGACCGGGGCGTCTTAAAAGCACTTGAAATTGTATCGGGATCATGAGAGCTGGAGCGGCTGTGGCACTTTCCCGACATCCCAGAGGGAAACGGATGTCAGGATGTCAGTAGACGCGAGGCGGGCGTGCCCCACCGTAATCTTGATGGGCGCTTGCTTTCCCAAACCGATTGCGCGCTACATTGACTAAATCCGAGACTACTGCCAAAGGGGACACCCTACATCCTACCCTCCACCCAAGCCTGAGGATCATGTAACCCTTGCTCATCGGAATTGTCTCGTTTTGTGCTGGCACATCTGAAGTGCACTGGCAGCCTTGCCAGTCCGTTACCTTGACTTGCCTTACACGGAAGATGATCCGCCTTGCTCTTTTTGAACTTGGAAGCTATCTAGTCACGTGTCCTTATCTGTTGAGTCTCCCCCAACCACAGGCCCTGTCCCTTTCCACAGCGTCTGTTTCATCTGTCAGCCCACGAAAATGTCTCTGGTGACCTCTTCTGAGCGTTTCTTAATGCGCAAGTGTGTGGACAATCTTTACGTACCTTCTATGTGTGGCCGGCGAAAATACCTGTGCTCAAATTGCTGTGTTTCTGAGGAGAAGCTGCTTACGGTAACAGGATCTGCCTGGACCGCAATTTTCACTTTGTGCCCCAGCGAGCCTCCGACTACAGCCTCAGGAACCCCGATTATCCGGTGTCACCCCAGAACCACGCCGCCGCGGAGCCATGGAAGGAATAATGGACTAATGGACTTAAGATGCCACATGCCACATACGGCCGGGACAACGGCCTCTTGACTCGACTACAGCACATGTACATCCTTATCGCCGTTGACACGGCCTTACAGGTGTGTGTGCACACCCCTCAATGACCCTAGAGTATTGGTGCTTCTTCCGCCTGAACGAAGAAAGTAAGGCGCGACCATCCTGCTTGCTGGTGTCCTTGAAGTCAAAATAAAAGAAACTCATATGCGCTGACCCAGTTTGGGAGATGTCCTTGAGTTCCTGGACAATCGCGGAGCTAATCGAGTCTCAATAAGCAATGTCGCCAGAGTGAGTTGAGTGACGAGGACGTACCTAAGAACACTCTTTCCAGAGCCCGCTATACAGCCAGAGCCCGTGAGTAGAAGAAGACACTGGGGACAGACGAGCGTACGTTTACCATGAATCCACATTAACAAACCAGACCGTTGCCAACTTGCGAATGTGCTTCCTTGAGTGAACCACATTGCAGTGCCTTTAGAGTGAGCATCACGTGCGGTGTTGTAGTTTACTGAGGGATCCGGAGGAGCGAGCCACTTTCTAAGCTTATCTCGTATCTCAGTCCCTGTAAGAGTTTTTGAGTCCTTAGCAAATGTCAGGATTACGAGATAACGAACGCTTCGCATCCGTCACCCAAGTTGTTTTCCATCCTTCTAAATGCTGTTCTTGATTCTTCAACACCTAGAGTAAAGAAACGTTACACTGATGTTAGTAATTGTCGGATATGGCTGCGCACTGTCAAGAACGAGGTCGCGGACACCCTGCATAGTCTTCAGACCCTGCGCAGCTACTGCCCGACCTTCTTCTTGCGTCAGCTTATCCAGGCGACCTAGTGCATCTTCGACATCGGTTCTTCCTAAAAGATTGTCCGCCACATTGTTGAGAAACCTTTCTAAAGACAAATAGGTAAGCCCACAGTTGTGGTCTGGTACTGGGTATCAACTTACTCGTCTTTCCCTGCTCAATCTCCTTTGTCACAATGGCAAGAATGGAAAGCACCTCGAACATGACTTTCAGGATGATATCCGACATTGCTGCCGTTGATGGGATCTCAACATAAATCTCGAGGCGTTTGAGAAAATTCTCGATGCGTTGGAAGAGATCAACGATTACGCTTTGCCTAGCCCTGACCGTCTTAACTGCCTAAAAGATACTAGTATGAGGGTCCCAATAGCCCGAGAGAATGAATCATAGGCACCCACTGAGAGAAGGACGCTAATGCCAGTAAATATCACCCCTGCAGGAGAGTACGCCTACAAAATCATACGTCAGAGGGCCGACCATAGACGGATTATCTCCAGCCTAAATTTCAGAGGACTTACCAAGCTAACACTGGCGCCAATGATTTCAGAAAATGAGTAGAGTATATTCGCCGTCGGATCCAACCACCTTGTCAGTTTGTCATCGCTGCTGCCGGGTTGATCAAAACCGGGGATCTGCTTTCGAAGGATGTAAGAATTGCATCTGCAGATTGGCAGGTTGTGAGTTCGGAGAATAGTGGATGTTTGGTTAAGTCTTTCCCGGTCTTCTCAGCGTATGCCTTCAACTGAAAGCGGCATCGAAAGTGGACTGAAACGGTGAGCATGGGTCGGTTGTGGGAGATGTCTGGGACATCGAAATCGTGGAGAGAGGCTAACGTGCAGGTCTCAGCGAAAGGATGATAAGGGATACCTACTTCACGTACTAAGGTACTAGTAGCTAGCATGGTGTCAGTCCCGATTGATATGTTTATTGTGATTGGCGTAAAACGCCTTCCAGATTGATCCTATATCTAGCGCCTGGCCCGTCAGCGAACTCACCCTTGTTTTGCTCAACTTCGAATGCTTTGCAACTTGCTCAGTGATCTACCAAACCTTGTTCTGATATCTTAAGCACATCACACATGATAAACGAGTCCTTCCTCACACGCGGATGCCGGTACCAGTTTGGTCAAGTGTACTCTTTCGCATCTAGCCACATGCGAGTTCAACCAACGACATGATTATTCGGGCGTGAATGTTCATTACATGAACCCTCGCGGAAATTGTGTGGTAGCTCTTGACAAGCCGATTCTCCTGTGGATGTCATGGCCACTCGCTCATCGATTGACTTACCAACAGGCGTCACGGTGGCATGGGTAGGTATGCGGTCTGCAACCACCGAGTCGTAAGACCAAGTGGAGCCATAAGTATCAAGCGTGATGGTAACAATGGCCTCGCTGTTCCTGCAATGAGATTCAATCATGATTAGGGAGAACAGCTGACGCCTGCGTCGCGGCGTTCATCTTTGCATCCATTGAAGATGCCGTCCAAAGCCTTGCCACAACAAAGAGGGTGTGTGACGTGAAACTTCCTCGTCGTCCTGGAAATCTCGTGTCCTCTTGTCCTCTCGTGTCTGACCATAAATCACGTGATCTCCACCTCCGTTTAGGAGCATATTAAGATGGTTTGACCCAAACAGGCCAGAGTCACTCCAACGCGTGCGGCACTTCGAAACTGAACCTTCTATGAACGCCTCAGTTTTCATAGCCTATGATTGTTTCCTATCCCATTATAAACGACTGCACAAATCCCATCTAATCCTCGGCAACGGCAACAAACCTGGTTGTTCTATCTTCAAAATCCAACACACATACGTGGGTGTCTTTTTTTGCTCACAGACGCCTGTTCCAGCTATGTCAAAGAACTCTTGCTTGTATGCAGGCACGACTAGTAGCATCCGAGTCGCTTAGCATGCAAACACTCCCAACAACCCGTCATCCTGTGGGTCGAGTAAGGATGTTTATCACAAAATCATCGAGCAGGAATTGCTCACCGGAAGGTTCCCTAGTGATTAATTACGTGATCACCTTGTGAGTGCCAAGCACTTCACGTCACCAGAATGATCGACAGCAGTACGCACCGCGCCCGCCGGCGCCTCTGACGCTCCGGGATATGTTGCTTTTGATGCGATCTCGGCTGAGTGGGGCAGTGGGACCATGCGTGCACCATACGTTTCATCCATTTTATCGAATCACCCAGGTTATCGCGCCCGCGCATGCAGTTTGTTGTAACCGAGTAATGAAAGCAAGCCGCGCCATGCAAGACCACGGCAACTGCGTCGCTGTTGCGGGGTCAAGTCATGCTTGGATAGGTAAAAGAGTTCGCACTATCCTCCCAGCGTACATCTATGCACCTTGTGACGATCCCATTGAACAACTCGCCCGCCACCGCCGACATTATGGCAGTTTGTGGTTCGTTTAGCCCACCGCGGGAGATGCGTTTGTATCTCTGCAATCATGGACTCATTACCTTCGTACAACGTCGATTAGTCACCCACGATCACAAGCACCTGCCCACATGCGGGGACATCGATGTGAATAGTCTACCCCGAGGCGCACATAAAGCGAGTCTCAGCTTCTCACAATGAAGAGTGCCGAGAAAGGACCCAAACAGATACGCGTCGGGCCACGTCTGCACGACCCATGTCGACTGCACATCGCATTTGGGGAAAAACTGGTTGGCAGCGACAATGTCCAGACCAATGGTGCAAAGGAAGGCATGCACCCGTGCGCCGCAACGTCGTGTGGGACTATTATGGGTACGGGGAATGCCGAGCGCTTGTGTTAGGTAGGCAGTTTGGAGGTTGGCGTTGCTAATCGATGTATTCTGTGAGAGCGCGATGATTGGAGGCTCTGCGAGACAGCTGCTGTGAAGAGGACCAAGAATGGTTGGAGAACGAGAGCGGGTTTTTGGTCTATAAATGCTGTTTTGGTTGCTTCCTGGATATCCACTAGAACTGTTTGTGTAGCATGTATCGGTTTCCGACCAGCGCTGGTTCAAGACGCGGGAAATTTCATATCATTTCACCCATGTGACTGACGCACTTCACATCCAACGGCGTTAGTGTGCACAAGAATACGAAAAGCGTATCGTAGGATGAGTTCGTAAGGTATTTGATAAGTTTTATCGCTTGCGAGATAAGAAACATGCTGACGAACCGTCGCCTGATGACCAAATGGGTGTTTAGTTTATGTGTTTTGGTGCATTCACATTACCGACATCACCAGCACTCTCCTATTGCCGAGGTTAATCAATCAACCCACACATGATGGCTTGGGTGATAGGAAAGCAATGTCGAGGGAACAAATCAAGGGTACGAAGTACGGGTGTCAATCATTTTCGTGTAGCTCTTTAATCGCTTTCTCTCTTCGCGCGTTTCGTAATTTTGCATCCTCTCGGTTTCTCGCTGCACGGGCGATGGACTAGACGGCGAACGTGAGTAAAAGGGGCACTTAGTTGGGTGGGGTGTGTACCTCGTGGTGTAAACACTTATTCAGCTCACGCTTAACTTGGTTACATCCGCCTGTCCACTTGGCCCAGACATTGGCATGACAAAGCTCGAGAGCGTCGAAGAATTCCCTGCATACTGGCGGTTGTTCGATGATGAATAAGATGCCGAAAATGCTAAGACGACTCACCGGTCCTCTTTTCGGAAGATTGTGGGTGCATGTGAGGAGGCGTGTAAACGATTTACGGGAAACGCCGCGACTTCGGGTGATAGTACGTACGTACGGGTGCTAAGTGCGTCTACCCCACTGAATCTCCCCCTTGTGTGTGTGTGTGCCTTTGACTCCCACCATCTCACTTTCCCATTATATACGTGCTTGTCGTGCAGATTTTCTCCTCCCACGACTGCCATGTCAACATTCATTCCTACCCCAACCGACGCGACATCTATCGCCACCATCCGCACTCTCGCAGCGGATGTTGTCGGGAAAGCAAACTCGGGTCACCCAGGTCAGTCTGCATCCTGCCTTCACCGTAAAAAATCCCGACCCCTCTAGGCGCTCCGATGGGGATGGCCCCTGTGACCCATGTCCTCTTTACTCGGTCAGTCTGTGCTGTTGTCATACCTAGCTTTTCATTTCATTGGACTTTTCTGAACCAGATTTTTTAACGCCAATCCAAAGAGTTCGAAGTGGTTCAACCGTGACCGTTTCGTGCTTTCCAATGGGTACGCTCCTTCGGGCTTTGGGGTAGTCGCCTTCTAACAGTCTCGTGATCCTGCGTCCAGTCACGGGTTCGTCACGTCAACATTTCGCGTCGCGGAAGGAAAATGAAAATGACGGTCATTATTTAAATAGTTGTGCTCTTCAATACATCGCCCTCCATCTCTTGGGCTATAAACTCTCCTTGGAAGATCTCAAAGCGTTCCGCCAGCTTGACTCTCTGACCCCCGGTCACCCTGAGACCCACCACACCGACGGTCAGAAACACTGAACACAATTACATGCGTATATTCATATGCCTTCCAGGTATCGAAGTCACCACGGGACCTCTCGGTCAGGGCATCTCCAATGCTGTTGGCATGGCCATAGCACAGGCCCATTTAGGAGCCGTCTATAATAAAGAGGGCTTTGATCTTATCAATAACTACACGTATGGTGGGTGTACTGCGATGGACAGAAAGGTCCTTATATTGACTCATTTGAGTAGCATTCCTTGGCGACGGTTGCTTGATGGAAGGTGTTTCTAGCGAGGCGTGCAGCCTTGCCGGACATCTCCAACTCGGTAATCTGATTGCCGTGAGTTTATATCTTACTAGCTATGCCTCGCTCTAACTTAGGGCTTTGTTAGATCTGGGACGACAACCGTACGTCACCCCCGAGTTTTGTCCGAACTATCTTTGAAAGTTGAAATATAATTTCAGATATCTCTATCGATGGTGACACTGCTGTCGCCTTTACTGAGAACGTCGAGCAGCGTTACCTTGCTTACGGCTGGCAGGTCCTTCACGTCAGAGACGGCGACCAGTAAATCACAGATCGCTTTCCCAGCTCCCTCTTTTCTAATTTCAATGCAGTGATCTGGAGAGTATTTACAGCGCGATTGCCGAAGCCCGCCGTGAGAAGAATCGGCCAACGCTAATTTGTCTGACTACTACCATTGGTTACGGTTCGAAACAGCAAGGTACCCACGGCGTCCACGGAACTCGTGAGTGTCCGCGAATAGTATTCTATTATAAGGTTGAGTAATCCAATGATATATCTGTAGCTCTCAAACCCGATGACGTTGCCGCGCTCAAGACCAAGGTTGGCTTCGACCCAAACGCCTCCTTCCACATTCCAGACGAGGTTTATTCCGCCTGGGCAGTGGTCGGCGAGCGTGGCTCCGCGCTCGAAGTCCAGTGGCATTCTCTTCTTGCCTCCTACGCCGAGTCTTACCCCAATGAGCACGCCGAACTAACACGCCGGATTGCTGGCAAACTCCCTGACGACTGGGAGAAGTCGCTCCCTGTATACAAGTCAACGGACCCCGCCCAGGCTTCTCGCAAGTTCTCAGAGATTGTTCTCACGGCGATCACTCCAGCGCTTCCTGATCTCCTTGGTGGTTCTGCAGATTTGACCGGTAGCAATCTCACCAAGGTCAAGGGCACGGTCGACTTCCAACCTGAGAATACAGGACTTGGGAGTTATAAGGGCACTTACATTCGCTATGGTGTCCGTGAGCATGGGATGGGTGCGATCGCAAATGGAATCGTGGCTTATGGTGGCATCATACCATTTGTTGGAACTTTCCTCAATTTTGTGTCCTATGGTGCTGGTGCAGTTCGCCTCTCTGCCCTTTCCAAGCACCAAGTCATTTGGGTCGGTGGGTATATGTTATTTGCGTGATGGATATCATTGGCGGTCGATGACAATTACTTGTGCAGCCACCCACGACTCGATTGGCCTCGGCGAGGACGGTCCTACGCACCAGCCCATTGAAACGGCGATCCACTTCCGCTCCATCCCCAATCTCGCCTTTTGGCGTCCTGCAGATGGTAACGAGACATCGGCTGCTTATCTTGTCGCGCTCCGGTCGACAGAGACACCATCAATCCTCTCCCTCTCAAGGCAGAACCTACCTAACCTCGAGAACTCGTCTATTGAGCATGCCTCCAGGGGGGGCTATGTCGTACATGAGGAAGAACGCGAGGACTTGACGATTGTGGCCACGGGTTCGGAAGTCAGCATTGCGCTCGAGGCGGCGGGCAAACTCAGGGCGCAAGACATTAAAACTCGCGTTGTATCACTCCCCTGTTGGCTCGTGTTTGATCAACAGCCACAGGAGTACAGGCTTAGCGTGCTGCGCAGCGGTGCCCCCATCCTATCACTCGAAGCGCTCTCGGTACGACAAACTTATAGTTTCCTGTGAAGTAGGATGCTGACAAGGGAGAAATAGACCGCGGGGTGGTCCAAGTACAGTCATGAGCAATATGGTTTGCAGAGCTGGGGCGCATCTGGTCCTTATAAGAAAGTGTATGAAAAATTCGGAATCACCGGCGACAGTATGTCCCTTTCTATGCACGGTCGCTTGCTTAGATCTCACTATGTGGCAGACATTGCCGTTGTGGGAAAGAAGGTAGTTGATTTTTACAGGGCAAGGAGTGGCAAAGTTGTGTCACCTCTGGTTAGGGCCCTCAATTCGTTGGCGGGCGATTGCAGAGAATCAGAGACTAGGTGTAGACAGTGTAGCTGGTGTTCTGTGCAGTGACCTGTTGAACGCAACGGCGGAAATATATGTAGTAGTCGGCGAGTGTAATCACTCGGTTCACACGACTCGAAAACATAACTTGCAAATATAGTCTAACGCTAACGTGCTAACGGCTGGATTGCCAAATGACGACCAGCCCAATTATTACGCGATTTCACTAACAAAGGATCTACTTCCTGGTGACGTTGATAGTCTCCCAGACGTGCCTTTCCTGATCTTCGTTAACAACCTCGAGTACATGCGGCTTCAGATAACGAACGTCCTAAACACACAAACGAAAGGAACGATAACATCAACGCCGGCGTAATGATGATAGATAGAGGGACATGCCTCCTCGGGTTTGATCCACTCGGACGATGGGAGCTCTTTATGTAGAACGCTAGCTTGGGACGCGCGCTTGAAGCGGAATGCGCGATCGTACGCCTCGCGAGGCGTCAAGCGAGTTAATGCCTATACGAACATAGCGTTCAATACGATCCCGCAGAAGGAAACGCAGAGCGACGCACCCTTTGGACATCAGGACGCTCCTCAACGACTGTAAACACGAGGAGGAGGAGAAGCATTTAGTATTACTGGCGCCAGCGCAGCAAGAGGGAGTGGCGCGTGCGCAGAGTTGGCGGGAAATTTGGAGACGCACGGAGGTCGTCGTAGACAAGGCCCATTTTGCGGTAGCCGGCCAGGTTGGCGTACCAGCTCGCAATGGGCTTGAGCCATTTTGAGAGAGTGCGAGAGGAGCGCACGTAGGGAGCGAGAGACAGACCAAGAGGGCCAGACAACATTGTTGTGTGAAAGGTGTGTGCGAGGTTACGACGAGCCGGAGCTGGCCGGGCATTGTTTGTGCGTGTTGTAGGCAACACAGTCGGCGGCTATTCCGGATTAGGCAGATTGAAATGATCAAGTTCCTGCTTAAAATCTGCGCATTCCTTTTCGCGTCTACCCACCTCTCTTTTCTTCCCTTTTGTCAACAACAGCTACAAGAAGAAAACAAAATTTCAGCCATGTCCCCTACTCATGAGCGTACGTACATCATGGTCAAGGTGTGGTTGCCTAGCTTTCTCTCATCCTGCCTGGTGTGCGGTGTGCTGATGGAATGGATCATCGCGATCATCGTAGCCCGATGGCGTCCAGCGTGGTCTCGTTGGCAACATCATCGGTCGTTTTGAGCAACGTGGTTTCAAACTTATCGCTCTCAAGCTCGTCCATGCAACCCCTCAGCATCTTGAAAAACGTCAGTCTTCTCCCGTTATCACGCATCACAACAAAGCTCACAGATCCGCCTCTCTTCTTTCTTGTGGCGACGTGCAGACTACGAAGATCTAAAGGATAAGCCTTTCTTCCCTGGTTTGATCAAGTATATGGCTTCGGGGCCCGTTGTCGCCATGGTCTGGCAAGGTCTCGACGCGGTAAAAACGGGCCGCGTGATGCTTGGCGCAACCAATCCGCTTGCTTCCGCTCCCGGTTCGTCTATTTTTCAATTTTCTTGATTTCTTGATAACTAGTCCTCTCTCTCCCGTTCTAAACCCACTGTGCACTACAAACAGGTACTATTCGTGGCGATTTTGCGCTCGCTGTCGGTCGTAACATTTGCCATGGTTCCGACTCAGTCGAGAATGCTGAGAAGGAGATCAAGCTGTCAGAATTTTTTATTGTCCCACGCGTTGTACACAAGGCTGATACGTGTCACTCTGCAGCTGGTTCTCCGAGGGGATCGTTCAATATGAGGCCACGCTTAACCCTTGGATCTTCGAGTAGACGATGGAATTATTGGTGACATAGAAACGACATGATGTTTCCACAGGTGTAGATATAAAAATTCATAGGGATGGTCATTTCATCAGAACTCAGCGTGCGCACATATGTAACTGTAACTGCTTTGGCAGAGATTGTACGTACTAAAAGCACACATGATCTTGACGTTAAAGGATGTTGGTGGGGCTCCCCGCATCAACACATGCCAGGGCTGCTATTCGCCTATCAAAAGGTACCGTGTATGTGCGTGTGTAATACGTCCTCCTGGCGCCCTGCCAGCGCGCAATTGTGAAGTAATAACTCCACGCACGTTCTTACGCGATGTGAGATAAATGGTTCGGAGCTCTCTTGTCCGTTCTA
>QFEA01000914.1:1789-16577 GCA_003315975.1 Lactifluus echinatus | reverse complement strand
GCTAACACTGAAGCCGGCATTTAGCTTCGGCAAGAGCCGGGAATTAGCCGGAGCTGCCGCAACACTAGCCAGGACGACTTAGACCTCATCCATGACCGCATCCTCAAAAGTCGATTCGCCTCCGCTCGCCAGTTCGAAAAGCAGTATGAAAATACAATCAAAGACTACGACTTTCCGCCCGGTGCCCTCGTTCTTGTAAGGAATTCCACATTGGAGACGGACCTCAGCCGGAAGACGAAGCCAAGGTATCTCGGCCCTATGATGGTGATCTGGAGGAATTGCAACGGCGCATACCACCTTGCAGAACTGGACGGTGCTATATCTAAACTACGCTATGCTGCATTTCGACTTGTACCATACTTTTCATGCTCACAAACTTTCATTCCAGTCACACGGGTTCTAGATCGCGAGGACCTCGCGGCGGTCATACAAGAGGATGCCGCGGGGCGGGAGGTTGGCTGTGACGACATTTTGACTGGGGGCAGTCAAAATTTTTGACCCCCCGGGAGATATAGAGCGAGCTCTATGGCTGAGCTCGGAATCCGTTCCGGGCCGGTCACGCCGCCATCTGAGCCGTCTCTCCCGCCCCAGCTTTGCTCCTTGACGTGTAACCTCTCCGCTTGGCCAAACGTCTAGGATCCAGTGACAAAATACCACCGATTCTTCCATATTTCGTACGATTTCCCTTACACCGTCTTTTTCTACTATGTTCTACCTAGTTCGTCGCTTCGTGACACAGCTCACTGCCTGAGGCCGCGTTGCCTTTCCAGCATTGAACATCGCCTTATCTCGGATACGAAGGATATGGACACGCGTCCATCGGCTTTGGTTTTGGTATCCACAGTACGCCTTCATTTTCCGGACATATATACTGTTTTCTTCCTAGGCTATCGCTTTGTCGCATACCTCGTCGCCTGACACCGCGCGGCGTTTCCTACATCAGACACTGCTTTCAAACCACATGCTCCTTAGTTCTCATTCTACCCTTACCGACGTCGTATCTCGCTTCAAGAGGGCTCGAACCACCTTCCTTTACGTCCAAAACGACCCTTATCTCTCAATTTTCCTCGCTAATCCATTCTACATTTTGCGTTCGGACTCCATCACTACCCGGTCACCGGTACTCACAGATGTATTTAAGGACTCTTGATTCGTTACAGTAGAGGCAGACAATTCAGGGAGCGCGACGAGCTCCACTTGTTCTCGAAAAAGTTCCTACGCGTGCCTCTTTCTCTCTCTCTTTCTTTTCTTTTTCCTTCCTCTTCGCGACTCTCTCAGCTTCTTTCTCAACCCCTTTTCTCCTTGGCTTCCCTCTTCGGCGTGACGTCTACAAGAGACTCGCCAAGCTTCCGAGTGTCGATAGCAATTGACTTCCGTCCCATTCGTGAACGACCGTCGCAATTCAATTCGGTGCGTCTCTGACTAACTTGTTGGTTGCTAATCATTCCTAGGAACCTCGATTTGAATCAACCCGGGGAAACCGCTCCACCCCGAACTCGACGCGCAACCCCACGGTCGCGCTCATAAAATTGGCTGCCCCAGTGAGGCAGTGGTTTCAAATCCCCTCGCCTCTCAAACATCTTGGAGCTATTCGAGGTCCTAGGTTGCTCAAGAGCGGCCTTACATATGACAAGGCAAAACGCCGCAAACCAACCAAGGGACGAGAACAGGAGATTCGTGAGGAACCGATCCGTCAGTCAACCTCCCGCTCCCACCACCACAGTAACGGCGCGACAATCGATACCCGGGGAGCTGATCTCCCTCAGCCCCCACACAACACCAGCAATAGCACTTCCAGCACAAACTCAACCATCGACGCCGCCCCCTGCACAGCTAGCCCAAACGATAGATTTATCCCGACTCCAAACAAACCCGCTACAAACTACGAACGCCGAGCAAGCAAGAATCCCCGCATTATCATTCAGAGAGCCACTTGAATATTCTCCTTCGCCTGGATCATACCCAAACATCGTCCACTTACAACCAGTCTTAGATAACCCGCCTCAGACTCGCCATCCTCTCGCACACCTCCCCATGGCACGACCAAGACACCCGACGATTATCGCACCTGACCAGCAGTTTTCAATTCCTAATCCTCCGATATATCAAGCAGCACCACACACGCAGGCCATACCGCCGCCATCGATCTATCAAACAGCACCACATACACAGGCCATACCGCCGCCATCGATCTATCAAACAGCACCACACACGCAGGCCATACCGCCGCCATTGACGTATCAAACAGCACCACATACGCAGGCCATGCCACCGCCATCAATGTATCAAACAGCACCACAAACGCAGGCCATACCGCCGCCATCGACATATCAAACAGCACCACACGCGCAGACTATGCCAGTACCACAGTCGATGTATCAAGCAGCACCACACACGCAGAACATGCCGGCACCACAATCCGACCGCGCGCCACATTTTTCTGGTCAACCCCACGAGCGGATCGAGGATTTCCTCCGGGATTATGAGGAACTTGCGCAGAATTGCCGACTGCCGGAATGGGACAAAGTGGAGAGGATCACAAGGTATATCCCTTCACACCTGAGAGACTTCTGGGAATCCCTAGATGAATTCAAATCGCGGCGATGGAACGAACTACGGGAGATTCTATTACAGATTCATCCTTCGGTATCAACCCAACGCCAATACTCAAGGGAAACATTATTCGAATTCGCTAGGAGCACGGGAAGGACGCGGATGAATGGAGAGACCGACGTCCTCCAGTATTATCAAAGGTCTCTTTATCTAAGCAAACCACTGATGGACTCAGGACGCATGACGACCATGGAACGAGACCGAGTCTTCTGGAACGGTTTCCACCCTGAGGACCGCAGAGACATGTACCCACGGCTCATCGCCACATATCCCCAGCACAACGCCGGCATCCCATATGAACTGAACCAGGTCTACAACATGGCGTGCGCCACATTCACAGGCGAGCACCTCTCGCCATTCGAAGACTGGTTGGACAACCAACCAAAAGCGAGGACCGACCACTATTGATACGAGCCTCACCGAGAAGCTGAAACGAAAACAGTCCGATTCAAGCCATTGGCCGACGGTGAAGAGGCCATAGGAGATCTGGTCGGAAGAATGCACGGACTAGAAAAAGCGTACGCCAGTCTATATGCTCAGTGCGCTCATCATTTTTCCCCCGCCGCGCAAACTCTCGCTAGGCCAGAACAACCGAAGCTTATCGCAGCTCCATTCGAATCGCTAAGCCACCATACCCCAGCACCGACAGGCGCACCATCTACCCAAAATTGGACGAACACAAGTACAGCCGGCCCATCGGCAGCATATAGCTACCATACTCCAGCACCGACAGGCGCACCACCTACCCAAAATTGGACAAACACAAGCACAGCCGGCCCATCGCCAGCATATAGCTACCATACCCCAGCACCGACAGGCGCGCCATCTGCCCAACATTGGATGAACACAAGCACAGCTGGCCCATCGGCAACATATAGCTACCAGGCCCCATCAGCACCGCCTCCTCTCGCTCCGGGAGCGGACGCAGCGGCCGCGTTCCTTCGACCACGACAACGTGCCGACAACTGTGCATTCTGCAGGCAGCGGAGCCACAGGATCAGAGAATGCCCACAAGTGGCGGAGTACCTCAACGCGGGAAAGGTAATCGTCGTAAACGACCGACTCCATCTACCCGACGGGAGTCCCATTCCTTACGACGGCTCAGGACGAGGAATGCAAGGTAGTGTCGACAGCTGGTTGGCGACACGACAAACCCTCAACGCGCCAGTCTCAAATACACCGCACACTGCCAATGCTGAAACACACACTACCGCCACCGCCCGCATAAGCGAAATCTCAGAGGTAAACATATTGCAAGTCCGTGAAGCAGTAGAGATCGAAAGCGATCAAGAAGACCCGGCGGACGTCTTCGAGGTGTTCGCAGCCGCAAAGAAGAAAAGGGAGTCCCGAGCATCGAAACTAAAAGGGGTAATAGAACCACCCGCCACGCCACGCCCCATAGAAAATCCAAACGCCAGTACGAAGGCAGTACCACAGTACCGCTACCAGGCGACAATCGAGAGCCCCCATCTGGTGGAAGAGCTCGAAGAATTCCTCTGGGATGGTAACCTGTCGTATGCCACCCCTAAACATATCCTAGCGTCCTGCCCAACAGTCCGCAAGAATGTGCTGGAGAAGTTACGAGTTAAGAGAGTCGAAGCCAACTCTTACGAAGAAGCAGACGACGCTGAAGACGACAACCCAGAGCGTGCCGCACAAGTTATGCGGCTAGATCTCTCACAGAAGCCCGATTATTCGCTCCCACTCCAGGAGATCGAAGTACTAGTAGGAGGACGCGTATCAGAGGCAAGCGTCATCGATTCTGGGTCCCAGATAATCGTCATCAGACAGGACCTCGCGCGAGAAGTAAACGCGACAATCAATACGGATCGATCGCTCGAGATGGAAGGAGCGAACGGCACTACGAACTGGACCATGGGCTGTGCCGAAGGACTCAAGCTAAAAATCGGGGACATCACATTCAAGGTGCACGCCCATGTCATCGAGCATGCCCCATTCCGACTGCTGCTCGGACGACCTTTCCAAAGCGCTGCTCTATGCCGCTTAGAGGACCAGCTAGATGGCAGCGTAGAAGTATCCATATGCGACCCAGCAAACCCCGCGCAAAGAATTATAGTGCCATCCAGGCAACGTGCGACGCGGCAGTCCAGCGTTCGGATTCTCGCCTACAAAGCCATGCCCAACCAGGCTCGTCCCTCTATTTCCCCTGAATGGCCGCTAGGCACTCTCACCGCGACGTACGCATACAAGAAAGTAGCAAGGAAGATTCGACCCGTTCCCGCCTCGCTGCCAGAAGATTTTCGATGCGTCTGCCGCATCCCAATCGACCCCCTCCTCTCACTGACAACGTTACCGACCTCCCCATCGGACTTCACACCAGGCCTACGCCTCACGCAAGAGCGCCTCGATCAACTTAACCTGAACCGATTCAACTTCTTATGGCCGGAGGAGGTAAAGCTACTACATCATGTGCTCAAAACGAACGAAGCCGCTTTAGCATGGACCGAAGACGAGAAAGGTCGTTTACTTCTCGCCAGTTAAAATTCCAGTCGTCGAGCACGTACCATGGGCTTACAAGAATATCCCCATCCCCACAGGAATCCTCGACCAAGTTATCCAGATATTCAAAGACAAATTCGCAGCGGGAGTGTACGAACACTCCGACGCATCATATCGATCAAGATGGTTCTGCGTTAAAAAGAAAAGCGGTGCGCTCAGACTAGTACACGACTTACAGCCCCTCAACGCAGTCACCATCCGGAACTCCGGAATCCCTCCATTAGCGGATCAGGTCATCGAGGCGATGGCCGGCCGCGCGTGTTATACCATGCTAGACCTCTTCGTTGGATATGACCACCGGACGCTCGACGTCGCCTCCCGAGACCTCACCACGATCCAATCTCCCATCGGCGCGGTAAGACTAACGTGCCTGCCTCAAGGATGGACTAACGCCGGCGCGATATTCCACGAGGATGTCACATTCATACTCGAACAGGAGATTCCCCACGTCGCTTGGCCGTTCATGGATGACTGCAGCATCAAGGGACCTGCAACACGATATGAAACCGAAGAAGGCGGATATGAGACGATCCCCGAAAATCCCGGCATCCGGAAATTCATATGGCAGCACCTCTGCGACGTCCACCGAATCCTGCACCGACTCGGATGCGCAGGCGCAACCGTATCTGCATCCAAACTATTCATCGCTGTCCCCGAAGTCGTAATCTTAGGACACAAATGCAATTATCAAGGCCGAATCCCCGACGACACGAAAATCGCAAAGATTCGGGACTGGCCGCCATGCAAAAACATCACCGACGTTCGCGCCTTCCTAGGCACCACAGGGTACATGAGAATATGGATTGATAACTACTCGACTATCGCACACCCGCTAGTAAAACTCACTCGAAAAGGAGCGACATTCACCTGGCAGCAACCGCAAATCGAAGCCATGCAGAAATTGAAGGACGCCATTACCAAGTCTACTGTGCTAGTTCCAATCAACTATAAAACTGACAAAGCAGTATTCCTAGCAGTCGACTCATCATCTAACGGCGTAGGATGGATATTATCCCAGGAAGGCAACGAAGGACAACAATGCCCCGTCCGCTTCGGCTCCATAGCCTGGAACGACTGCGAAAGCCGCTATTCTCAAGCCAAAATCGAGTTATATGGTCTGTTCCGCACACTCAGAGCCCTAAGATCTCACATCATAGGCGTTCCTCGCTTGATCGTTGAAATGGACGCCCAGTTCGTCCCAGGAATGCTAAAGAATCCTGACATACAACCAAACGCGGCCATCAACCGATGGATCGCAGCTATACTACTTTTCGATTTCAAACTCGTTCACGTACCAGCCGACCGACACCGAGGCCCAGATGGCCTCTCACGACGACCAGCCACCGAAGAAGATGATGACGATGATGGCGATCCTGAGGAATGGATCGATCGCACTCTGTCCCTCGGAATCTGGGACGCGAGCTGGCACACACAGCACCAGCTGAGCAGTGTCTCTATTTGGGCTATCGACACTTCACCTGAGTTCCCCGCTAATAATGTTTCTCTTCCAGTTAACGAGAAATCGTCGCGAGCCAAACACGATCTGGCTCTCATCCGCAAATTCCTTGCCTCCGCAGAACTACCTCCAGGGGTTGACGACAAAGCCCGAGCACAGTTCCTCGCAAAAGCCAAACGCTTCGTGTGGACCGATGGCCGACTCTGGCGACAACAAAAGAAAGGACGACACCAACTGATAGTTGACTGATACCTTCGCCTCCCAATAATCCGCGATGCCCATGATAAGCTTGGACACAAAGGGTTCTATTCTACCCGCCGCACCATCCTAGATCGATTCTGGTGGCCCAACATAGAAGACGACATAAAGTGGTACGTCCAGACATGTCACCAGTGTCAGATCCGCCAGACAACCAAGGTCCACCTACCACCCATCATCGACACGCTGGCACCACTTTTCCGGAAAGCCTACATCGACACTATGTTCATGCCACCCGCAGGCGGATTCCGCTACATTGTACAGGCGCGCTGCTCCCTTACCGCCTGGCCCGAATGGTGCATGTTGCGAACGGAAACAGGACACACCATTGGTGCGTTCATCTTCGAGGAGATACTTTGCAGATGGGGCGTGGTTGCAGAAATTGTCACCGACAATGGCACCCCCTTTGTCTACGCACTCGACTGGCTAGCCGACAAGTATGGCATACGACACATAAGAATTTCTGCCTACAACTCCCGAGCGAACGGCATCGTTGAGTGACAACACTGGACCATTCGCGAGTCCATCATAAAAGCTTGCGACGGCGAAACGAAGAAATGGCCCGCTGTCACCCCATTCGCGTTCTGGGCCGACTGCGCCACCACTCGCAAGTCGACTGGCTTATCACCCTTCTTCATGGCGCATGGCATCGAGCCTACCCTACCATTCGACATCACTCTGGCAACCTTCCTTGTGCCCAATATCACCAAACCACTCTCGACCGCCGATCTTATCGCGATCCGCGCCTGCCAGCTCGAACAACACCAGGACGACTTAGACCTCATCCATGACCGCATCCTCAAAAGACGATTCGCCTCCACTCGCCAGTTCGAAAAGCAGTATGAAAATACAATCAAAGACTACGACTTTCCGCCTGGTGCCCTCGTTCTTGTAAGGAATTCCACATTGGAGACGGACCTCAGCCGGAAGATGAAGCCAAGGTATCTCGGCCCTATGATGGTGATCCGGAGGAATCGCAATGGCGCATACCGCCTTGTGGAACTGGACAGTGCTATATCTAAACTACGCTATGCTGCATTTCGACTTGTACCATACTTTTCACGCTCACAAACTTTCATTCCAGTCACACGGGTTCTAGATCGCGAGGACCTCACGGCGGTCATACAAGAGGATGCCGCAGGGCAGGAGGTTGGCTGTGACGACATTTTGACTGGGGGCAGTCAAAATTTTTGACCCCCTGGGAGATATAGAGCGAGCTCTATGGCTGAGCTCGGAATCCGTTCCGGGCCGGTCACGCCGCCATCTGAGCCGTCTCTCCCGCCCTAGCTTTGCTCCTTGACGTGTAACCTCTCCGCTTGGCCAAACATCTAGGATCCGGTGACAAAATACCACCGATTCTTCCATATTTCGTACGATTTCCCTTACACCGTCTTTTTCTACTATGTTCTATGTCACGACTTCTTTCTCTGGCTCGCATCCGGGGCCCCGACTGCTTACACATACCGATGGACTAATTACATTACGATTATGGATCCAGGCTGACTGAGCGCTGATTACTGTACATTACTGATACGCTGACTGATGCACTTACTAAGTGCCAACTGAGATCGCTTACTGATGCTGACTGACCCCTCAGTCAGCATGCTTACTGTACATTAAGACACGCTTACTCATAGGTAGCATGTAGCCCTATATAAGCACTGTATGACGTAGTGAACAGACCCTAAGTCTGTTCTCCTTGTGACAATACCAAGTCGCTTGACCCTTCCCCTCTGCTTGTGCACCACCGCTCCTCAAGGCCCATTGCCTTGACTCGCCCAGAGACAGACACACTTTGGCTGAGGACGTGACACTCCGTCCAGTAGCAGCCTTAGTCGATATGCGTAGGACTTGCACGTAACATTAGAACAGACTTCCGATCCTGGCATCAGGAAGCCGAAGAATAACGACCCCAGAGTGGGCCCGATCCCCAGAACGACCCCTACCCCGGTTACCCTTTGATACCCGATCAGTAGGACCCCACGAAGTACCCCTAGGCCGCATCCCACAACAGAACGGGAAGAATATCGCAGGCTACTTCGCCAAAGGAAGCCCAGGACCAGGAGGTCTGTTACGGGGCTTCCTTGAAGCCTGCTTGATAAAACCAAAGGCGTTACTCGTCTCGGAGTCGCCTTGCCTGTGCGTAAACAATGCCTCTCTAACCCTCCGTTTAGGGTGAGAGCGTGAGCTGAGTGCTCCCTAGAGTAGTCAAGTAGAACGCTTCCAAGTCCCACTTGGAAGGAATATATCTTGCACACAAGATGAGAGCGGGCCAAGAGATATATTCACCAAGTCTCTAGAGGAGACTCAGCTTAAGGCAGATACAACTAGTAGTGCCTCTACTTATACTAAGAAATCCTAGTATACGTCTACTAGTAATGAGTCACATCAATCAGAGGCAGTGTCCTAGGACTATATGGAGTAGACCCTACGTAGCTAGTCCTAATAGCTACTCTACTATGAAACACGAGCCACAATCCCATCCAGTGTAGTACAAACCAACTCAGGGCTGTGTCCGTCAGTGCTGCTAAACTGAGGCACCGTATGCGCCCGTGACATCACCCTCCGTTTAGGATGAGGGTGCGAAGCGGAGGACGCGACGGCGCCCGACTTGGTTTTGGAGCCTTTCCATGGCGCGACCATCCGATGCGGAGTTCTCCATACATGCGATGTTTTCGTGGAATACTGACATTGCGAGGCGATGTCGGCAGATGCGCTGTTCCTCGCGCAAGTTGTCGAGTTGTTGTTCGTATTCCTGTAGCCGTCGGGTGATGTATAAGATTTGTTCGTCGATCGCGTTGTATCGGGATACTTCACCCATGAGTCCCCAGTTCCCGTGGTCCATGAGGTATTGTGCCACCAGCTTGTATTGGGCTGAGTTGGCGCGGATGAGATTGAGGGCCCAGCCCGGGACCGTTTCACAAATTTCGTCGGGACGGAGTCGGGGGAGCGCACGGAGTTGGTGTCGGTATTCTGGTTCGTCGTGTCCCATCGTGCCCAAGGCCTCATGGGGTGTGGGCGAAATTTTGACCCACTTGGCCAGCCGGTACGACCCGTCTGGCATGGGGATGTAGAAGTCGGGACACCGACTTGGCGTATTGCGCATGTATCCTCGGAAGGACACTTCTTCGTCGTCCGCCGTGGCACTATCCGTGTCTTCTTCTTCAATCTCTCGCTGCCGTGTTTCAATGGTACACAGGAGTCCGTGTACCACGTCGATGAGTTGGTCGGTGGTAAGTGATGACCCATTACCATGGGCCAGTAGGATGTTGCGCGTGGAGCGCGGGGAGATGGGGACGCCGGGACGCTCGGTGGCTTGGATGATGTCGGCGACTGTGTGTCCGACCGTGTTGGGTGAGAGGGGTAGTGCGGTGCGATTGATATCCGGGTTGATGATTCGCAGGGGTTGTGGTTGCCGAAGCTCATTCGGAATGGGCTGATGTCTGATCTCCATGTTGACATCATCGTCCGTGGTGGTGGACTCGGCAGAGATAGGTTCTGCGACGGTCTCGTAGTTAATGGGGGTGTTGACGCCTGAAGTGATGGAGGCCATATTTGATGACGATGAGGAGGTAGAATATGGTTTGGAGTGAGAAGAAGATCGTGAGGAGAGCGATGTCTGACGGGGGAAGATGGGGCATTGGCTTGACGAATTCTGGGTGTCCTTTTATCCGTGAGGGGGTGTTCTTGGTGATATGATGCGATCAAGTCGGGTGCGAAGACTTGGTCAGCAGGTTCCCATGTGTTATCACTTACGGGGTAACCTTTCCATTTGATCAAATATTGTAGGGTTCTTTTTCTTCCGTGGTGGCGATGTCCCACGATGTGTTCCACCTCGTATTCTGGTTCCCCATCAATCAAATCAGGGGGTGGCCATGTGTAGTTTGCTCCGTGTTCCTCGGTTTCGACGTATGGGGTGAGGAGGGATGCATGAAACACGTCGTGGATAGTCCAGGTTGGTGGTAATCGGAGGCGGTACGCCACTGGGGATATCTGCTCTATGATGGGGAAGGGGCCGAGGCGTCTTGGCGCAAGTTTGGGGGTGGCGTATGGGAGTTTCAGGTTGCACGCATCAAGCCACACTTCCTTTCCGACTTGAAATTGAGGGGGCGGTGTATTAGTGCCGTGATTTAGTGATTGTTGGATGTGGCGTCTACACTCCATCAGTTTTTGTTGGCGTTCTTCTATGGAGTGATTGTTCGAGGTGTATTCCAGATCAATGGTTGTCTGTGGCGTGTATCCCATCAGTGTTTCAGACGGTGTCTTCTTCGTGGTGTTGTTTGGGGTAGTGTTGTGCACGAATGTGGCGAGCGGTAGCCAATCGGCCCAATCGTCTTGTTGGAGATTTCCGAATAGGCGTAGGTATTGTTCGACCCACTGGTTGTTCCGTTCTGATAGGCCATCAGTTTGTGGGTGGTAGGCGGTGCTGACATTTTGTTGGATCTTTAGCTTCTGGCATAGGGCGCGGGTGAAGTGGGATGTGAAGCGGGGGTCTCGGTCAGTGATCAGTTTTTTGGGTGTTCCGAACCACCGGAAGACGTGTTCGAGGTATAGTTGTGCGACTCCTTCTCCTGTGATTTGAGTGTGGCAGGGAAGGAAGAGTGCCGCACGCGAACATCCGTGGTCGACGATGGTGAGTATAGCGTCAAATCCTTTGCTAGGCGGTAGGGCGGTGATGAGATCCATGGCTACTGTTGAGAAGGGGAGCGGATCGTTAGTGATTGGGATTTTGTATGGCGGTACTCTTTTTCTGTGTGTGATATTTTTGTTTTGCTGACATGTGGCGCATCCCTTCACATACTGGTCAATCCAAGTGTTGATTCCTGGCCACCAGTACTGGTACGTGACCTTGTGGATTGTGTTGTCTCTGCCCAAGTGTCCGCCAAGTGGTGAGTCGTGGTATCGAGCTAGTAGCATTCGTCGGACTTCTTGATCAGGGGGTACTACCATTTGATTCTGTCGTGTGGTCCAAATTCCTTTCTGTAAGATAAGTCGGTACGGTCTCGCCCATCGTCGTAGGAGTTTGTGGTGGTGTGGTATTTGTTGTAGGACGGTGATGTCCGTTAGGGGGTCTTTCGATAGTGGTTCTCCGAGTAAATTGATGAACATTGATGGGGGGAGAAGTGTGACGTCTTCGTTATCTTGTTTGCCTTGGTCTGCTTGGGGTGGTCGAGACAGCATGTCTGGGGCTGCGTGGATTTTCCCGGGGACGTGTTTGAGTTGGAGGTTGTATTCTTGGAGTTCGCTGAACCATCTCGCAAGTCTGCGATTGACTTTGCGTGGTGTTTTCCAGTATAGGAGGTTGGCGTGGTCTGTGAGGATCGTTACCGGTGTTTCGGTACCTGCGAGATGTGGTCTCCAGTGGTGTAGGGCCTTGATGATGGCTAGTAGTTCTCGTTCGTAGATGTCGTAGTTTCTTTCTGTAGGTGTGAATGTGGCGGAGTAAAATGCGATGGGATGTTGTACTGGGGTGTGTTTTGAGGGGTGTAGCTCTCCCTCCTGCGAGAGTACGGCTCCCACGCCGTACGCAGACGCGTCTGTGGCGAGGGAGAAGGGGCGAGTGTAGTCAGGTTGGCGTAAGATTGGTGACGAGCACATGAGTGTCTTGAGCATATCGAAGGCTTGTTGTTGTCGTGAAGTCCATTGAAACGGGGTGTCTTTACATGTGAGGTCGATGAGGGGTCGTGCGGTGGTGGAGTAATGGGGAATGAAGTAACGGTAGTAACCTGTGAATCCGAGGAAGGCGCGTATATCTTTAACTGTAAGTGGTGTGGGCCATGTTTTTACTGCGGCGACCTTGGATGGATCCATGTGGATTTGCCCTCCTTCTAGGACGACACCTAAGAATTCAATGCGTTTCTGTGAGAACGCACATTTTTCGGGTCTGAGGAAAAGGTCGTGGTCTTGTAACTTTTGTAATACGCGTTCGACGCATTGTTGGTGGAAGGTGGGGTCGTCCTTAGTGGCAATGAGGAGGTCGTCCATGTAAATTACAAGCCATCCTTCCCGGATTTCTTCTTCGAATATTGCGTTCATCATGGTTTGGAAGGTTGCGGGTGAGTTGGTCATTCCAAAGAACATTACCGTGGGTTCAAAAAGTCCGTGATTGGTAGTGAATGCGGCTTTCCATTCGTCCCCCTTTTTGATGCGGATGTTGTTATATCCCCATCGTACGTCAAACTTGGTAAAGAGGGATGCACCTCTGACTTTAGCGATAAGTTCGGGTATGAGTGGGAGTGGGTATTTGTTCTTGATTGTCCATTCATTGAGTCGTCGATAATCCTGCACAGGTCGAAGTGCTCCGCTTTTCTTTTTGATAAAGAAGAAGGGTGCTGCGTATGGGCTTTTTGACGGTCGGATGTATCCTTTGGTCTGTTGCTCTTTGAGGAATTCTTCAAGTGCTTGTTGTTCGGGTTGTGTGAGTGCATAGGGACTTCCTTTTAAATCGCTAGGTGCTCCTGGTTTTAGGTCTATGGCGTGGTCCCATTTTCTGCTGTCTGGGAATCTTTGTGCTTCTGCGTCGCTGAATACCTTGGCAAACTTTCTATACACAGGGGGAATGGAGTTTGTCTCTGGGGAGTGGTCCATGGCGTCGTTGGGTCTTTCTCTATAGCTAGTTTGTCTGATGTTGGCTACTTTTCGTGCTAGTTGAGGGATTCCTGCAATGAAGTCTAACGATCGTGCGATGAGGGGAAGTTGTTCCGTGTCGAGCCAGCCTCTGGCCCAATCGATGCGAGGTTGCATCGCAGCGAACCAGGGGTATCCTAAAATGATCTTTTGTTCTCCTAGATGCGTAAGGAAGAACCTCATGTTGGTGCGTTTGAGTCCGGTCTGGATTTGTAGGTCCACGTATCGTGTGATGTTTCCTGCTTTATTTAATGTTCCATCGACATTGTAGACTGGTCGTGGAGTTCTTAACTTTTTAATGTCAAGTCGTAATTTTTGGGCGTAATTCAGGTCGAGGAAGTTTTCGGTCGCGCCACAGTCTAGTAGTACTGTGCTTTCAGCCCTCTGAGATCGTGTGTGGAAAAACATTCGCATGGTCATGGATTTTCGATTCGATAAATACACACGATCTGGTAACTGATTCCTAATCCAGGCTGAACGGACTAGGCAGAGGGAAAATTTGCGCCATTGTTTTCTTCGGCCCCGTATCTTTGCATGAATCGTTCTTTGTCCTGAGTGGAGAGTGCGTTCATTTCTTGGAAGAGGGTGTCGATACGCTCTTCTGGATCTTGTTCTTCGGTTGGGTCTCCTTCTTGCCAATCTAAAAGACTGGTCGTGCGGTTATGTTGTTGCTTTGGGGCGCGACAGTCTCGTGCGAAGTGTCCCATTTTGCCACAGTTGTAGCATGCCCCTTGCGTCCGTTTCTTGTTTGGCTCACTGGCGGTCTGCACAACTCGTCCTTGGTAGTTATTCTGTCCTCGGTAATTATTCGGTGCTCTTGTACGGTCTACGTCCATCGGAACCGGGACGTTTCTCATATTGGGTGGTGCGTTGCTTGAGTTATATGGTCTCTGTCCGCCGAAGGGTTGTTGGAATGCGTTGGGACGGGGGAACCTTGGTGGGTTGGGATTCCTCTGCATGTTCCAGTTCTGTGGTCGATTCTGCCAGTTGTTCCACGAATTTGGGCGGGGTCCTGTGTTTTGCGGGGGTTGCGTTGGTCCTCTTTTACGGAAGATGGCGTCTATCATTTGACGCGAGCGGACGCTTTCGATGGCTCGGGTTTTGATGTCTTCGTATGTGTATACCATCGGTGGTTTCAGAACGTCTTCGAGCACTGTCTTGGGGAGTGCGTTGAGGAATAGTTGGGTGACTGCGTGGTCTCCCGCTTCGTATTTGGCGAGGTGAACGTTCTGTTCGAATTCTTGGATAAATTCGTCGATGAGAGGCCATTTGACTCTCATTTCTTGTAAATGCATCCGGGCGCGTGGGATCTTT